>RJWT010039259.1:0-12712 GCA_004365215.1 Cuniculus paca | reverse complement strand
TAAATTTGTGCCCTTTCTTCACATCATAGACAAAAATGAGCACAAAAATAGATTATAGCTCTAAATATATGAATTGAAAGTATAAAACTTCCAGAAGAAAAACAAAGAGTAAATGTCTGTGAGCTTGGGTTATGCAATCCTTTCTTTTCTTCAACACCATCAAACACAAGTCATGAAATAAAATACTATTAGAGACAGAACACAGATTAGTGGTTGTCAGGGGATACAGAACCAGGAGGAAACTGCTAATGAATATGGGTTTCTTTCTGACGTAATGCTCTTTTAAAATTAGTGGTGATAATTTCATGACTATGAACACATCAACAAAACAGACTTGTGTATTTCAAATGGGTTTATTTTATAGTATGTAAATTTTATATCTATAATGTTAATGCTAAAAAGAAGATAGAAATGAACAAAAACATAGTGAAGTCAAAATTAAAGGCCTACACATCACTGGAAGATGGTAGAGTAGAAGCTGGCAGCAAATCACAGTTTTTCTGGGACCTGGAATTGAGACACATTGAAAACAGTAGCTTAACAAAGAGAAAGAAATGAGCTCTGGGAATCAAAAAAGAGCAGACAAGAACTAAGAAATCACACAGAAAGTAGAAAAACTGAAGACAACACAGAAAAAACATTGAAGCACTTTTGAAAACTAACCCTGACTCCCAGGAAGGGTGACTGGCTTCTACAAACACAAGGTAAGTCTGGAAAAGGCTAACAGTCCCAATGATAAACAATGGATTGGTATCATCAGTCCCAAGAAAATCTCATGGTAATTGTAAACTGAAAATACAGCATGGGGTTTTACTCTGAAAGCAACTTCATCCACGTGGCAGGTTATTGTTGAGACGAAATCCACTACAGTGTCTGCCATATTTGGGAGTAATATGACCAGTAGCCATAATGAAAAGGGCTCTATTGTTTGTGAGGGGGATAATCTGGAAATCAGAAGTCACAGAGCAACAATGTTTTTGGGTTTAAGTCACTTTGTCACAGTGATTGGGTGAGTGGTGGCCATAAAAGATAACTGTAAAGAGGAGGTGGGCTCTCTGATAAGTCACAGACCCCCTGAGAAATTTAAGCAGCAGTGAGTTCAGGCTTTGGAGGACACAGTGGTATTCTCACAAGTTCTTTTGTGAGATGACAGGTTAGTCAAATTCAGTGTTCTGAGAGGGTCTGAAAGTGCTGAGATTGAGCCCAGAAGATTGTTTTTCTACCTTTGCTGCCTAGTTCCAGAAGAGAACTCAGTGGTCTGTTTGCTATACACATCTGCCAGTGTGATCAGGGATCCAGCTGGGCTTGGATATTTGCCATACTCCAGGGCGTATGGATAGAGGGGCCTCTGGAGCAAGTGAGGCAACCCATGAGTCAACCTGTCACAAAGCCACTCAGGGATTGCAGTAGCTCAAGGCACAAAGAAGGGCACAAACACTAAAAGCAGCTTGAGCAAATACAACTCAAGGCAGACAACAAATCATTGACTGACTCTGCCCAGCAGAAAAGGCAGGAGGAATTTTGTATTCACATAGCAAGAAGTGGATGTGGTGATACAGTAGACTCTCAATCTAACTTACTATCACCCCGCTATATCTGGTAGATTCTAACACCACAAAACTTGGAAAGAAACAAACACCTCAACACAGAGGAAACCTCTGGGAGGTTTCCTTTGGCAGGAGGGTGCTGTTTTTGTCTTTTCTTTGTCTCTTTGTTGAATGCTTCTTTTTATTTATTTTTTATGTTACTTTTACCTAATTCTGTTTATTTTCCTTCATACTTTAATTGGATTTTAATATCACTTTTCTCTCTTCTTTCTCATCTTCTTTTTCTTTCATTTTCAAATTTCACTTCTCCCTTATTTTTCTTCCCTCTTCTTTCTTATTGTTATTACTATTAAGCTTTATTAATTTTTAGATATTTAGGCTACTGTGTGCTATTATTGCTGATTTGTTTTCTATTGTTAATCATGGCATAATTGTACCTTTTTAGTAGATATTTACAGTATATCAATTATTTAATTTCTCTAATTTTAGTAATTTTAGTAACACATCTAAACCATTCACTGGTAGGGTATCTTGATGGCCAGCCCCACCAAGATTGCATGTAATGGCAAAGTTGATGGCTCCATATGTTTTTCCACATTTCTGAGCCTCCATGAAATTAGATGAGACCACATGATTAATTCAAAGCAATGAGCTGTAGATGAACATGACATAACTAAGCTAAAGCAAAACACAAAACAAAACAAAACAAAACAAACCAGTGTAAGTCCTTTTAGTTGTATTTTCCATGTGTTCCAGATGATATAACTAAAGAAGTCACAACATTAACGTATCTCAAATTAAAATTAGGCCAATGACACCAGAGAAAAGGGGGAAAGGATGTTGAGGATGCAAAATCAATAGTTATTTGCTAAATCCAGTGAGACCCTCTGACTTCCATAGGGAGAGTTAATGGCTTCTGCCTTGTGCTGTCATAGTACTTTAGTATGAACCTTAACCAACATGTTAAGCAACTATAATTATTTGATTGAGTGCTCTTTTCTTCCACCTTTTCTTCTACTGAGCTTGACATCAAGAACACAATGAGAAAATATATTTGGTAAATGGAAGAATAAATAAATGAGTCAAGAAGGAAAAAGTTAAATACATGTTTAGTAGGTAGTCATCTCTGTTACAGATGAGTTCTATGGCTTTCTCCCAGTGATTTTCACTTTTGCATTTATTCACAGTTTGGTTCACTTTTTCACGAAGAGCAGATATACTGGGCTCAAAGTGGATACACTGCAGCCTGCTGGTATATATAAGCTGCAAATTTATTTTAGTGGCTTTCATCTGGTCAACATATTAAACATTTTTATTTGGTTGGAATTTTAAAAATATGTACCAAAAGTTACTCACATATCTGGGGCTGTAACTTTTCTTTAAACATAGAACAGCCAGTAATAGTAAGCTCCTATTCCTTCATGACAATAATGACCTGAAGTATCTATGTTTCCCTTGCACAGATACGGTTCTTCCACTTACCATCATGTCCTTGTAAAGTGTACCACCCACACAGGTTACCTGCCAGGATCTGGTGGGCCTGAACTTGTAGGATACCTGTAAATGCTTTAGTAAATTAAGGTATATTTCACAAGGCTTTTTCTGGGACATCAAGGCTAGGAATTGTTCTGTTGATGCAAGAATTCTCCTTTTCAGTTGAGAATGGATCCCTGACTTCACATATTATGAATAAAGTGTTAAAAACTACCCGAGTAAAGCATTTGTTATATATTATTCTGTAATGGTCACTGTCTACTAAAGGTGCAGGCGATTAACTTTTACTTGATGATTTCTTCCATTTTAAGGAAACATTTTTGATTTGGTCTTGATGTAGTTTAAATGCATTGTATGAACTTCCCTTTTTCTGAAAGAGTATAATTTGGTTCATAAATTGCAGATGGTGGAATCATACTAAATGAATATCCTCATTGCTCAGAAAATTAATTCTTTTGACAGAATCGTTCACTCAAAATGGAGTGAATATTTAACTTTACATATTAAGAGGTTTGAATGAAGTACCAATGCCTTCATTTTCATATACTGCCTCCCTCAATAATTTCATAGTTCATTTCTTTTTTATTGAAGTTAAGGGGATTTAAGTCATATTTGTAACTTTGCATTGCCAAATATTTTTCTTTCATTCATTCTCCTTTTATTTTTTTTTTTCCTCCTAAGGATGTTGTTTCTGGATTCCTTGAATTTGCTGTCAGGTGGAAATGATCCCAATCAACAAGTATAACTGCAACAACTGACTTTAGCCTGTACAGGACAGTGGTCAAAAGCAGGAGTTTAGACCTGGACAGGCCAAGTATATTCCCAGGAGTCTCCCTCTTCTGCTGTATGACTTTGGGCAACAGAATGAATGCTTGGGATGAACCTTAGCTTTTTTGTCTATTGGAAGGCAATAAGGATGACTTGTTCTAAAGAATAAATCAGGGTACTTAGATAGATATAGATATATAGATGTATACGTACATATATCTAATGCTCAGTCATTATTATTAAGGCAACATTCATTACAAAATCTATATGCTACTATTAAATTTGCTAAAGTAAATGACTTACGTGTATTCAGATCTTCCAAGTCAACACTTCTCACCACTAATGCCCACAAAATGGAATCTAATCATTTTGTAATCATGATATTCCACATTCTTGTCCTGAACTGGTCTTTTAAATTCTTCCACTTATTCTAAACTCACCAAATTTTGTATTGTTTTGCCCCTGGTTGTCCTGTGTACCCTCCTATCTTTAGCCTCTCTACCATTCTACTTGGCACAAGTAATTGTCCTATTTCATATGCTTATTAGAACTTCTCTTGTCTCTGAAGGTCTAGATTCAAAATATCATCTTTAACACTCTGTTTCTCAATGTAGATCCCAATTTTGGAACATAATTTCTGTTTATAGAATCAAATAATGAGGAGATACAAATAATGAGGTAAAAAAATACATGATTTCACATTTGGATTAACCATGGTTTAGCATATTCTTGGAGGTTAATTGCCTTTAAGCAGGTCTTGGCAGTATGTAGCATGACGTCTTAAAATGGAGCTACCTTGGGGTGAGGGGGATAGAATGAGTTAGATTCCTGGGAAGCCAGAGAAGTAGTGAAATAAGTTTTCAGCAGATGAAGGGAGGACAATCTGGGCTCTTGGGTACTGTGGTTCATTGTGTAATTGCCCTGTGAATAGCTAACAGGAGGCAGCAAACATTTTTACAAAGGCCCAGAGAGTAAATATTTTCGGCCATAATTTCTATGTTGCAATATGTCAATTTTGCTACTTTAGCACAATACCAACCACATACAATATGAAACAAGTAGGTGTGGCTGGTTTCCAATAAACCTTTGTTTGCATATCTGGAGCAGGATGGAATGGGGCTATACTCTAGATTGTTGACTTCTAGTCCTAGATTCTTTATAAACAAACTGTAAATCTTTGAGGGCAGGGATATATCTCCCTCTACACCTCTAACTCCCCATATAATTCTGATCTATTCTAGATATTTAATGATGTTGTATCCTTATTAGTTTGTAGATTATTTGCAGCATACTGTGTCTCATTTTTAACATATATCTGTTAATCTACTATGATGTCTGTAGCTTTTTCTTCCTGTGCCATATTTATGTTGACAACTACTATTTTAGTACTTCCTAAATATGTTCTTCATAGTTCCTTTTGTGAATGTTTCATTAGTTAAAAAAATATAATTCTTTTAATTTGAGTTTCATAAGTTTCTTTTGCTGATTTTATTACAGACTGAAAAATAAACAGTTTAACAACTTCAAAAAGGAAATAAAAGACCATCAACTTATGCACTAATTTACTCCAACTGACTAGTACTGTACTTGTCTATAATTTTTTGATGACATGAGTTAGGTGACATAGCATGAAGCTACTAGTCTCAGAGGTAGACTGATGTTGTTGGCCATGGATGGGGTGAAGGGGTGAAGAAGGTAGTGATCTTGATGTTCAGACTGTGAATCTGGTATTCTTCATATAAATGGTACAAAAAAAAAGATACATACATATATATGTTTTATTTTCTATTTTTTCAGATTTTTTTTTTTACAGTAAACCACAGGACTTTGGAGATTTCAGTTGTGGTGGTATGCAGGACTAGATACCCTAAGGGATCTTCATGCTATATACAACTGAGATCTTAGATAATGTAAGCTTTGATTCATTGCTAAGCTTTTGGGAATGGTAGTGAAATAAACTCTTAATAATCATTTGGTATCACAAAGTCCTGAGAAGTTTTAGAAGTAAACGTCAGTATCAGTACTGGGCCCAATAGGTTAAACTGTGGGCTACTACCCAGAAAGGAAGATTAGAGTTCTGATTTCTGAAGTAAGCTGTGAATTTGAAAATGTTAATGTGGTCCTGTGATAAAACAGCAAATCTTTTCCAGGAGAATAATACCAAATGTATACCAAAGATCAACAAGAAATGAACTCATGTTAAAAAGGAAATCACCAAAATAAAATAAAATAACACACTAAGTGTGAGAATCAGCACAATTAAGATCTAATTCTGCATGAGAGTTTAGATACTGAGATTCAGACTTAAAATGTAAAATCGAAATCTAAGCTTAAATAAATAAAAAATGGAATAAAAAATAAACAAGCAAAAAAAATCTATTGAGAATGACTAAGCAAATTAAAATTTTAAGATTATAAAATGTAACTTGAAAACTAAACACAGTGGGTGAATTATACAATCAATTAAACACTGTTGAAGTGAGAACTAGGAATTAAAAGATAAATTCAAAGAAACTACTCAAATATAGTTAGTGATACAAACATGTACAGTGTGAGAATTTAAGATAAATGCAGAGTGGAATAAGAAGGGCCAGCATTTGGCTAGTTGAAGTCCCAGAAAAACACATTAGTGATAATTGTTGAAAAAAAAGTCTGGGCTTTTTCTGCAGCTTCTGAAAGACACCAGCATATATATATATATATATATATATATATATATATATATATATATAAAATCACATATTAGATACATAGGTAACAATCCTAGAATTGTAGTAAACAGAAGACTCAAGTTAAAAGATCTTAAGAGGAGCTCTAAAAAAGAATGGATGAAGAAATTACAAATTAGACTGATAGCAGAGGTGTCTGCAGCAATGAAGGAAGCAAGAGGATAAAACGTATTCACATCTAACAGAAAATAACAGTTAAACTCAAGTTGTGAACTGCAAAACATTGTTTTAAGAAAAAAGACAGAATAAAAACACTTATTCTCTTAGAGTGTAGACTTAAAAGTGTAATTCTTTAAATCCAGTAACTCCATTTTGGCCTGGAGTTTTCTTTGTTGGATGTTTTAATTTTCATATAAAATTTTAAAGCAGATATCGAATTTTAAATTTTTTCTTGTGTAACAACAATATAACTGTGTCTGAGAATTTAAAATTTCAGTTAAGGCTTCATATTTATTAGCACATAGCTAATACTCAGTTATTATCTTTTGGGATATTTAGTAGTGTTACTTTTTCAGCTCTGACATTATTTGTGCTTTCTCTCTTTTTCTTGCTTATATTTTGTATCAGTTAGTGCTCATAGCAAATCTATATATGGGTTTACAAGGTAGGGTTATAATGGCTGCCTCCAGAGCCAGGAGTGGAAAAACACAAGAGAGTTGCTTGAGCATTGGAGATCCAAAGGATCCAGTCCAGTCTGGGGGGAGCATCTGTGTGGAGTGCCCGAGGTAAGCCACTGAGCAAACTGCTCCAGTATGAAGAAAGCAAGGTGCCCCAAGGAGAGCTAAGGAAACAAGTTGCTAGGCAGAAGCTAACAATAGCTTCCTGAATGTATAAATAAACCCCCTCAGTTGTCGAACAGTTCCTTTTCTCCCATGCAGAGAGAGGGCTCCACCGGACCTCAGCTTTCTGCATTCTGACTTCTATCTTTATTTCTTCATCCTCTACCATCCTTCACTCCAGGAATTTCAGTATCTGGATGCAGCACCAGTCAATAGTGGAAGGCCTGGAGCTCACTGTAGAGTTCCTGATGAGCACCTATCAGGAGGATGAAGGGTCTAGACTACAAAGCTGAAAAGTGCACTGGAAGCCATGAGATGGACATCCAAGGTGATAGAGAAGACAGAAACTTCTCTGAAGAAACAGAAGTGAGCCCCGCTTTTTCTTTCCCACTTATATTCCCTTTCAGTTACAAGCCTATTAGTGCCGCTCAAACCAGGACAAATTTCCATATTCAGTAAAACTATTATCTTCACTCAAAGCTACACTAAGCCAATTAATTGGGCATTTCTTAATCAAGTTGACCCAACAGCTAACTATGACATATTTGTTAAAGCTTTATTGACTTTTCTTGTTTAAATGCCTACTTTGGGGCTTTCTGCTTCTCTATCTTGTTTTTTCTGTTCAATTACTTTCTGTTTTTAGCTTTATTCTTTGCCCAATTTTCTTGTAAGGAGTTATTCTTTTCCTAAATTCCTAAAAGAGATTCTTGAGATAGATCACCCATCTTTCTGAATTTTTTAACATATGTGAGTTAGCTTGGTCATTCTCCAAGTACATTCCCAGACCAACAGCATTAGTACCACCCAGGAAGTTTTCAGGCAATTTCCTGGTCCCACTGTCAAATCAATTAAAACCACAATTCTGAGGGATGAGTCAATTTGTGCTCAGTTTGAAATTAATAACTGAAAATTGTTCATAACAGTCAACTAGATTTAAAAAGACATTTATGCTAGAACTAGGATAAAAGCTGTCTATGCAGGTAAAATAATTATTTTTCTGTCAGACAAAAAAATTGTTACTGAAGATATGCTGAACTGAATTCTACAAGAAATTTAGAGATGATTTAATGTCAACACTCCTCAAACTCTTTAATGAAATTGAAAGGGAAGCAATTTTCCCTAACTCATTACTGGAGGCAAGTATTATACTGATACCAAAACAAAAAAAAAACAAAAAAAAAAGGATAACTACAGGCCAATCTCCCTAATGAACATAGGTGTAAAAATCCTCAATTGTATGCTAGCCAACAGAATGCAGCAAATCATCAAGAAGATTATAAACCGTGACCAAATGGGATTAATCCTAGGAATTCAAGGATGGTTCAACATATGCAAATTAATAAATGTAATACACCATATGAATAGTGCTAAAGACAAATATTGCATGATTATCTCAATAGATGCAGAAAAAGCTTATGATAAAGTCCAAGACTCATTCATAATAAAAACCCTACAAAAAATTGGAAGAGATGTTGTTTACCTCCATCTGATAAAATCCATCTATGGCAAACCAACAGTCAATAAATAGCATATTGAATAGTCAAAAACAGAAAGCTTTCACTCTAAAATCATCACTTGTATTCAACATAGTGCTGAAGACATTAGCCAGAGAATTAGACAAGAGAGAGAAATAAAAGGAATAAGGATAGGAAAGGAACAAGTTATCATTATTTGCAGATGGCATGATACTCCACATGGAAGACCCCCCAAACTCCACCAAGACACTTCTAGAATTAGTAAGGAAATTCAGTGGCATAGTTGTATACAAAGTCAATACCCAAAAATCAATAGCATTCCTATACACAAAAAACAAACTCACTGAGAGAGAAATTAGGGAAATAACACCCTTCACAACATCATCCAAAAAAATGAAATACTTAGGAATCAATCTAATAAAGGGAGTTAAAGATCTATACATTCAAAATTATAGTACTCTGAAAAAGGAGATCAAAAAGGATATCAGAAAATGGAAAGATAACCCTTACTCATGGATAGGAAGAAGAAATATTGTGAAAATGGCCATACTCCCAAAACTGTTATACAGATTTAATGCAATTCTAATCAAAATACTACTGGCATGCCTCACAGATCTAGAAAAACCATTCCTAAAATTCATCTGGAAACAGAGGGAACCTAGGAGGCATCATAATCCCTAAGTTGAAATTACACTACAAAGCTACTGTGCTAAAATCAGCATGGTACTGGCAAAATAAAATAAAATCAAGCAAAAACAACAAAAAACAGACTTGAGGGTCAGTGGAACAGATTAGATGATGCAGACACAACTGCAAAGACATTCAGTAACCTTATCTTTGACAAAAGGGCCAAACAAGTTCACTGGAAGAAAGATAGCCTCTTTGAAAAATAGAGCTGGAAAAACTGGCTTTCCATATGCTGAAGACTAAAACTTGACATACATCTATCACCATGCAGTAAACTAAAGTCAAAATGAATCAAAGATCTAAATATTAAAACAGAAACACTAAATCTACTGGAAGAGAAAGTAGGTAGAAATCTTGAACACATAGAGGTAGGCAGAGAGTTCATGAACAAAAACCAATCTGCATGGGAAGTACTTCAAAGAATCAACAACTGGGATCTCATCTTAATAAAATTTTTTGTACATCAAAAGAATCACCAACAGAGTGAAACGACAACCCACATATAGTTCTGGAAACATTAGCTAGAAGATTAGACCCACATTGGGAATAAATTTTAGCCAACTATCCCTGAGAAAAAGTACTTCTATTTAGAACATACAAAGAATTGAGAAAACCAGACCCCATAAATTCAAAGATCCAATCCAAAAATAGACATCTGAGGTGAATATGTACTTTTCAGATGAAGAAATATGAATGGCAAATAAATATATGAAAAAGTGTTCAACATCTTTGGTCATTTGAGAAATGCAGATTAAAATAATACTGAGATTCCATCTCACCCCAGAAAGAATGGCTACCATCAAGAAATCAACCAATAACAAATACTGGAGGGGCTGTGGGGGAAAAGGAACCCTTCACTGTTGGTGGGAATGTAGACTGGTACAACCAATGTGAAAATCTGTGTGGAGATTACTCAACAAACTAGGATTGGAGACCCAATTTGACCCAGCTCTTTCCCTTCTGAGTATATTCCCAGAAGAATTAAAAACATCCTACCACAGTGATATATGTGCACCCATGTTTATAACAGCACAATTTATAATAGCTAGATCTCGGAAACAACCCAAAAGCCCATCAACTGAAGAATGGATAAAAACAATATGGTAGGGCCAGGGATGGAGCTCAGGGGTGCAGTGCCTGCCTGACAAGCACAAGGCCCTGGGTTCAATTCTGAGTACCAAAAAAAAAAAAAAGGATGTGGTATTTTTATGCAATGGAGTACTACTCAGCCATAAATAAGGATAAACTCAAAGCTTTTATAGGTAAATGGATGCAACTAGAGACCATACTCCTGAGTGAAATGAATCAGACACGCATGCATAAATATTATACTGTCTCCCTAGTGTAAGAAACTGAAAGGGTAAATAAGATCCAAAATGTACACTAGATAATGTGAAAGGGAAGAAACTGCTCAAAAGGAAAGAAAAACTAGGATGGAGGAAAGGAGAATAGGAAGGGAAAAGAATATATATTATATATATTATTACATCTATTATTCTTTTATATATATAATTTTGTATGTAATATATTCTTTAGATATATATACATAAACTAGCTAAGATAATTATACTACTAATTTCTATTAGCTCATTGGAAAGAATGATTTTGATTTGTGCTATATTATTTGATCAATTTTGCATACCTATATCTTGTAATCTGGGCAACTACTTTAAAGATAGCTATATGCAATATATTAATCATTGTTAATTTCCTATTATCTTGTTTTGACATTCTGTACCATTATTTTTATTGTTTTCTTCTCTTTAAATTAAAAAAAATAAAGATTCAAAAATCAATTATAAGTTTTTCTATGATTATAATCCACCCTTGTTTTCTTATATGAAATAATTTCCATGAACAATAGAAAATGCATTTTCTTAGCCATTGCTGTATATTTCAAATGATATCAAAGGAATTTTCTACATGATAATTAGACATTAGTTTCCTTAAGGCTAATATTCAAAGAAGACTTTTTAGCTATTTTATAAAATTACTAAAGAAATAATTTTGACTGAATAGTAACAGAAGAAAAAAAGCTTGCAGCAACACTTGTTTCAAACAGATGGTTTCAAATAGTTGGAGTGCTAGTCTGTGCATGGTTCACTAGTTCCTGAAATAACATACAAGTCCATAAATATTTTTGAAAAAGCAAATGGACAAATCAGATGCAATCATGAACTTCTCTTATAGTTGGTGTGAATATTGTCCCATTTTTAAAAAAAGTGTCCACAATCAAGAGCACATTATGTACTAACTATTGCTAGATTTAACTTTCAATTTTTATGATGAGAACAGTATGCTGGAATAGCAGTAGCAGTAGATAAAGACAAAACATTTTGATCATTTGGATTTTAAAGAAGAGCATCAATAAAAGAAAATTATAGGTAGAATTCCAATGTCTTATTAAAATCCAGACCAAAAAAAACTGCAATTCATTTATCACTAGAACGTAAATCAAACAAAAAAAATTAACTTGTTCATCAAGTTATACTTTAATCACCAGTAATGTTCAGTGAGATGATTTTTATCATTATGTCTAAATTGACAACTTCTGAATGTTTTACCGGGAAACCAACTAAACTTTCACTTTCATAAGGGAAAAAATATCTGGTCAATATTTAGTATAAGAAGTAAGTTTTATTTTTAAATAAAAATAAAACAAAAGAAATATTTTAAAACAGTAATCAATAACTAGTTTGCTTACAATGATTGAAATTTGTTACTCAGGTCAGAAAAACATCTTCTTTTCTCTTAATCAAATCACTGAAGACTGAATCTTTTCCCTTTTTTATTTCTTCTTTTTAAAAGTTCACTTAAAGTAATTCCAAGATATTTAAAGGGGATAGATAGTGGAAGGAAGCAAGTAAAAATTACCAGAATGAACTAGGAAATGGTAACACATTTTGAATTTATGCAAAAAGATTAAAATATAAATTCCACATATTATTGATTACTAAGATTATTGAAATTAAAATCTCATTGTAAAAGTTACGTAATATTTTATACTTAAATAGGAAAACATTATAATTTCTATATCCTAATAGTTGAATTTCTGTGTGTGAATGACATGACAATTTTTAGCAGATTCTGTAGATGTTTATAGTAAAATAGGAATATTTAATACATTTTACCAGATGTTAATATTGTTTTATAGTCAATGCATATTTTTTTAAAAAGAGACTTATCAGATAGTTGCTCATTTGTGCATGTTATTGAGTATGCCCAAGAGAGAT
>RJWT010039258.1:0-12733 GCA_004365215.1 Cuniculus paca | reverse complement strand
AGGTGTACCAAGGTGAGTGTGGAGGACCACCTGGATGACTCTGTTTGAATAAAGAGCGATTATCTCCATTTTGGCTAAACTTGGCCCTAGCTCCATGTGCTGATATGTACGGAGCTGCTGGGCCATTTCTTTATCCTTTCAATTGGCTCTAAGCAATGTAAATAGGACTGGCTGAGGTGCCCATGTGTAATCTTGTTAGCTGACAAGTCAGTGTTTCTCTGCCCTGTGACTCCCAAAATCATAGTTGAGCCAGGTGGGGTGAAGGGCCACTGCTCCACACTGTCAACTGGGATCAAGCCTTGAGACAAGAGGAAATGACTTCCCAGGGCAGAAAAGTTTTCATATCAGAACTGATGCAGATTGCTCTTTCTGCATGTCCTTCTCTCTGCATAATGCCCAGATGATTCCAGATCAGCTACCTAGCCCAGCTCATGAACTTCCTGCCTCTCTCACAGTCACTCATTCCTGAGCCACTCTCCTCATTAAGAATTAATAAAACCTGGGCTAGGCCTTGGGTCGAGGTCTTTGTTCCAGTGAACCACCATCTTGGCTGGACTTAGGACCTCCTTGGTTCCTAATAACTATAAATATGCTTTAGTGTCTTTATTCTCACCATGGGTTGCACTGGAAATGGTAGATTGGAGTTAACTTATTGGAATTCCAGTAACTTTTCCACGGGATTACAAATATAAACTTCCTGGACTGAGACGAGGACTGGGAAGGGCTCTCTATAGGTGAGGTCATAAAATCTGAAGTAGAAACTGTAAAGTTAAAAAAATGAATGAAAGAAAAATTGGAACCTAAAACTTAAAACTACCAGATTTCTCCTCCTTCTGTCCCTTTCTTCTCCCCCTCCCTGTTTCCCACCCCCATCCTTGCTAGGCCTCTCAATCTGTCCTATGCAGACAGTTTTTCTGCACATGGTAGAATACATAGCAACCTGCATGTAACAACCCAAGAAGAAAAGAAGAACATTATCTCAACAACACATATACCAATTCCAAGGAAGGCAGTTATCAGTCCAGTTTTCCTTGCATTGGAACAGTTACCATTGCCAGTCTCTTCTGATGCTATTATTGGACCTAGTCTGTGCCATAAACATACGGAAGAATGTAGGTGTAAAGCTTGCAGGGTAGATTCTTTTAGATAGTCTTCAATAAACCATGCACTGTTATATTTTAAATGATCCCAAGATTATGATTATGATTATGATTATAAAAATAGGCCAGAAAGTATAGGGAATGAAATTTTAGTGCAATGTTGCATCTCTTTTAATAGTCAAAACTGCAAAGATTCTCAATTGAGTAACTTTGTAAAACATTGAGCTACTTATCTGAAAGGTGTTCAGTTGCTAGAAGGCTCTCACAGGAACATCTGAAGATCAACGTTTGAAAACTTTGGCTGAACCTAGTGACTTATGAAGAAAGTCTTCAGTATTTGTACAAGATGAAGAAAAGGGGAACCGCCCTTCTTTGTGAGTCAACCGGAGTGTTTACTTGACTTTCATTTATGGTCTTGTATGATTTTATCCATTAAAGATGAAGCAGCTGAAATCCATTGTGATACACTCACATAGAAGGCAAGACAAGACAGCTTTTAAAAATGATTTTACCTTTAAATCCATATGTAAAAAGAGATCAAGAAATATCACTAATGTTCATTTGATTGGTGAAGTTCCATGATTTCATTAACCTTTGAGGTTGAAGTGAATCAACACCAACGCCAATATCAGTCTGGCTGGATTTTGGGATCCAAAAATTAACCTGAAGTTTGAATGGGTGCTTTCCATATTCAGTTCTGAGACTAGCCAAGCATGTTCCATTTATAAATGGGGATAAGGGTTTCTTTCACAAGTTGTCATTTGTATCTCCATGTTTCCAACCAGATCCAATTGTCAAACTTGAACTATGTGTTAAGATGACCAACTCCTGATATTTTGCCCATGAAGAAATTGAATTAATTGGTTTGACTGAAATTTCACTGGTAGTTAAGTCTAAAGTTTATTTCATTCATTATTTTTATGATTTTGAGAAGGAAAATAGGAGTTTGGAGTTAGTGAACAAAGTTCAAGAATGGTAAAAGAAAATGATTCAGTTACTCAGGTAGGTATGACAGTTCCTTGTTCTTAAGGATAGCAAATTACATATTCTTGAAAGATCTGGTCCAATTCCATTCCTTAATTCAACAAGATTTATCAACTGTCTTCTCTGTATCAGAAACACTGTTGGAGGCTGAATATACCATAAGCAAGATGAGTTATTACTTCCAGGAAATTATCAGCTATTGGTGGAGAGATTCTAAACACAAATAATGTTTTATTGTCGTTTTCTTTTCTTATACAAAGATCATGAAAGACACAATTAATTATAAACTAATGTTGAAATAATCTGTGCTAGGAAATGGACCTAATATTTTAAAAGGCATGCCGCAGTAAAGTGTACTTTTTGTTTGGTCGATGTAAAACTCTGAGAGTGTTGAAGAGAGACATGTTTTTCTTCCTAGAAGTTCTGTGGAAAGTTTTCAGAAACATCAGCCTTGGCAGTTAACCTGGAAAGAGGAGCAAGACTTTGCTGCATAATTTGGGAATGATCCTTATGATAGCAATTTCTGACATGCTGTCAGGTCAGTGTGGATAACATTTCAGATCTTTCAGCAGTAGGGTCGGTCACAGATCTCAGTTTACACTTTACAGTTTACAATTCTACCAGCCTATGGACTCAGACGTCAGTCTGAAACGGAACAGCAAGTTATTGACACATCTGTTTAAGACTTCTGCCAGGAACTTCATGCAGTGTTTGTGGACTTTCAGAGTGTGCTGGATTGACTCTTTGGCTGTGGAAAAATAAGTTGGAAAACAAGTAGTAGTTAGGGCCCAACGATCTGAGAATTAAACAGCAGAGGTTTTGTCCTCCATTCATTAAGTATACATTTCCTGTTAATTCTATGCCAAATATTATGCAAGATATTTGAAAATATTTCAAAGAATAAAATGATTTCTGTACTTAATAGTAAGCATCTGTTTTAAAAAATTCTTTCTCTGCATAAATCTGTTGTGTATATTTGATTACTGATATTTGTATATGATATATTCTAAATGATTTTTTCCTGGTCATTTTCATCTAAACTGTAATTAGGTAATTTCCCTATCATTTGATACCGGAGATGGCTCTGGTGAGGTGCTTATAAACTGGGTCTCCTAACTTACAAAATTTATTTTTTGCAGAGTTTGCCAATTTCCATGGAATAAATATTTCCACCTTTGCTGATTTCTAGATTCCTCTCTGATGTCACTGAATGTAGGGCAGGATGAGATGCTCACAGGCAGCACTTTCCAGATGGCACCAGGTGGCTTCCATGTGCCACTTAGTGGAGCCAACCAGGACAAAGACTTAAAACCAAGGGACGGTGAGGAAGTCAACTTCACTAGCCATGTCTAACAAAAGAAAAACTGTTGACAAATCAAGGGCCACAAATACCAGAGATACAGATGGGAAAAGTACATTTTTAAGAAAACAATTAGAAACTTAGACTTCCCTGCTTGAAATGCAGTTAATTAGGAAACATTTTAGGCTAATGTTCCCAATCTTTACTATACTTTGCAAACTTCTGTGTAATCTGGGCCCTCCTCCTTCCTGTCTTCTCTTGCTTCTTTGTCATTTTACCAACATAATACTTACCCACTCTTCTGTTCCTGGTAGCTGTTCTATCTGGAATGCCGCCTTGTTCTTCTCCTTGACCAAGATATACCTAGCAACCCATACTCATTTTTGTGTGTTAAATACATGTCTTTTCCATGAAGAGGGTTTCAGAAGCTTCCTCTCTCTGCACTAGTCATGTATTCCATTATGTGCCTGTGTGGACAGGAGAGTCTGAGAAAGTCTAATACCACTGTCAAAAACCCTAATTAAATGATTAGTTGTTAATCTGTATATCTCCCTGCCAACATGTAAGTTGACAAGAACTGTATCTGTTCCATTCATTTTTTAATCCCCAACACTTATCAGAATGCCTAATGAGCCTTAGGAATTACATTAATAACTAAATGAAGGAATGAGTGAAAAAGCAGAAATTTGTTAAATTCTCAAATTTAGAAATTCTCAAGGAATTCTTGCAGTTAGAAATTCTCAAGAAATTCTCAAGGAATTCTTACAGTTTCCTTCCATCTCAATTTCCCCTTACAGAGAAAAAGTTATATTTGCATAATTACTCTGCCATAGAATGGGGACAGGAAGTTAAGGTTTTAGTTTCTAATTACTGTAATATAATATCTAAGATAATAAACTTAGTAAGGGAAAAGTATTATTTTCCCTTAGAGTTAGGAAAGTTTCAGTTCATTCAGTTAACCATGTTGCTTTTGCCTCTGTGGCAGGCCAGGACATCATGACAAGAACACATGACAGATGAAAATTCTTACCTTTTGGTGGCCTGAAGAAAAAAGGAAGAGGAGGAACTGGAGTCTCAGTGTCTTGACTTCAAGTCTGGCAACCAAACCATTGACACATGGGAGACATTCACAATCTAAACTGTAGCTATTCTAAAAGTCAAATAGCCATTTTGGGTAACCATTATTGAAAGCAAGTAAACCCAACTTCATGAAGTAGTCACTACTGGAAGTAAAAGATCACATAAACATTAATACTGTCATAGTGAGGGACCTTGATACCCCATTCTCACAAATGTTAGATCAACCAGACAAAAAAATCAACAAGGAAATATCACAGTTGAAACAAATATCAAACAAATGGACTTAATAGATATTTATAGAGTGTTCAATCCAACAACAGAATAAACATTCTTCTCAGCAATACATGGGACTTTCTCCAAAATAGATCTCAACAAAGCATGCTTAAGTAAGTGCAAAAGAATCAAATTATTCCATTTATGTTATCAGTTTATAGTATAGTGAAATTAGAAATTGATGACAACATGAAATGAACGGCAAAAACATGAAATGAAACAATATAGTATTGAATAATCAGTGGGTCACAGAAGACATCCAGGAAGAAATTAAATAGTTCTAGAATTAGTTTGTAAAGACAGTACAACATATCAGAGCCTATGACATGCAATGAAAACAGCCGTAAGAGGGAAGTTTACAGTTGTAGATCACACATCAGAAAGAGTCAGCTCAAATAAATAACCTAATGATCCACTTTAAAATCCTAGAGAAAAACAAAAATCCCAATTCTAAAGGTCAAAGGACAAATTAGGAAATTAAAATTTAAAAAATAAATAAAATTAATAAATCAAAGAGCTAATTCTTTGAGAGAATAAATAAAATATATTTACCTTTATACAATGTTACCCCCCCCAAAAGGGAAAGACCTAAATCAATGCAATCAGAAATGAAAAACTTGATATCACAAGGACACAACTAAAATACAGATTATTAGTAACTACTATGAAAATCTGTACTTCAATATATTGAAGAATTCAGAACAGATTCCTAGATACATATTTATCCCCAAAACTGAATCAAGAAGACATGAAACCCTAAACAATCCAATAGAAGCCACTGAAATGGAAGCAGTAATAAAAATCATACCAAGTGAGCAAAACCTGATGGATTCACAGTTGAATTCTATGAGAACTTTAGAAAAGATATACCCCAATTTTCCTCAAGCTCCTTGATGAAACTGAAAAAGAGAGTATTCCCAAAATCATTCCTGAGGGCTAATATTACCCTGATTCCAAAAGCACATAATGATTCAGGCATAAAGACAAAAACAGGCCGATTTATTTAATGAACATAGACATAAAAATCCTCAAGAAAATATTGACAGAATGCCACAAATCATCAAAAAGATCATGCATCATGACCAAGTAGCCTTCATCTCAGAGAGGCAAGCGTGGATCAACATTTCCAATTCATTAAGTGTAATACATCACACAAATAGAAGCGAGCACAGAAATGCCATGACCATCTCAATAGATAAGAAAAAGCCTTTAACAAAGCCCAACACCCATTCATGATAAAAACACTGAGGAAATGAGGCACAGAAGTAGCTTCTCTCAATGTAATCAAAGTCATTTATGGTAAATTTACTGCCAATGTTCTATTAAGCAGAAAACCTCAAAAATCAGAAACAAAACCAGGCTGTCCACTTTCACCCCTCCTAAGCATTATAGTACTCCAAATATTCTCCAGAGCAAGGAAGCAAGAAAAATAGATAAAAGGAATATGTAAAGGAAAGGAACCATTATTTGTAGAACACATACTCCCATACATAGAAAACTCAAAAAAACCCCACCAAAAGAGTCCTAGAATTAATGACCAGATTCAATAGTATACCTTGATACAAAATCAGCACACAAAAATCAATAGTATTCTTGTACACCAATATTGAACTCATCTACAAAGAAATTCAAAAATGATATAATCCACAACCATATCAAGAAAATATTAAATACTTAGGAATATATCTACCCAAATCAGTGACAGTATTCTACAACAAAAGCTACAGGACTCTGAAAAAGGAGATTGAAGAGGACATCAGAATATGGAAAATCATCCCCATTCTTAAATGGTCAAGACTAATATCAAAATGACCATATTTCCAAAACTAATATGCAGATTTAATGCAATCACAATCAAAATACCAACAACATTCCTCATAGAACTAGAGAAAACAATGCTAAAATTCATATGAAACAGAAGAGACCCAGAATAGCAAAAGCAATAATGGGCAACAAGAGCAAAGCAGCAGGCATCATAACTGGAGCTTTAGGTTGTATTTCAAAGCTATCATGATAAATAAGAGCATGGTACTGGCCCCAAAACAGACATGTGGATCAATGGAACAGAACAGAAGATGCAGAAACTACCCCAGTTACATTCAACCATCTGATATTTGACAAGGTAGCCAAAAACATATGCTGGAAGAAAGATAACCTTTTTAGCAAATGGTGCTGGGCAAATTGGCTATCCAATGCAGAAGACTGAATCTAGACTGATATCTATCACCATGTATCACTTTAATATAAAATCAAAATGTATTAAAGTTCTAAATGTTAAAACAGTCTACTGGAAGATAAAAATATGGAAAACTCTTGAAGACATAAGTATGAACAAGGACATTTTGAACAGAACCCCAATTGCATGGGAAATAACATCAAGAATCAATAAATGGGATCATATGACATAAAAATGGTTCTGCACAGCACAGTGAAAACCCAGCAGAGTGAAGAGTTAACCAACTGATTGGAAGAAAATTTTGCCAGCTCTTCCTTGCACAGAGGTCCAGTGTGTAGTACATATAACAAACTTAAAAAATGTAGACCCCCCAAAATAAAGATCCCAATAAAAATGAATAGATACTCCTCATAAAAAGTACACATGTTCAATAAATACATGAAAAAATGTTCAACATCTATGGCCACTCTAGAAATGCAAATTAAAACAATACTCACATTTCACCTTACTGCATAAATAATGGCTATCATCAAGAAATCAAAAAATAACAAATGCTAATGAGGCTGTGGGGGAAAAAAGAATCCTTCTACACTGTTGGTAGGAGTGTAAACTAGTACAACCATTATGGGAATCAGTATGGAGAGTCCTCAAAAAATTAAAACAGAAATTCCATTTGACCCAGCTATTCCTCTTTGAGGTCTCTTCCCAAAAGAGTTAAAGGCATCATGTTACAGGGATATATGCATACCCATGTCTATAGCAGCATTATGTCCATCAACAGGTGCACGCATAGAGAAAATGCAGTATCTATACACGATGGAGAACTACTCTGCCAAAAGAAGGATAGACTGGAGTCATTTGTAGGAAAATGGACACATCTGAGGCCATATTAAGTCAGACACAGAGCCTTGTATGAAAAAAAAATAAAGAATAAAATAAAAGATAGATACAATAGTACCTCAGTTCACAAATGCTTCTGTTTGTGAATACTTCAGCAAAATTTTTCTTCCACTAACAAACTCCACGCTGGGTGATGAATTCGACTGTGGACCATCTTCCCTGCACACATTCATGGAATAAACTGAGTAATAGGAGGTATCACTGTAATAGGAGACAGAAAGATCTCTTGCATAGGGAAGGGACCAAAAGATAGAGGGGTAGGGAAGGCAGGAGTAGAGGGTAAAAAGAAAACTGGGATCTGTTATGAACATGGATCCAGAAGTGTAATCATCGTGTACTTAGCAGTAAAACAGAAAAAAAAAAAAAAGGATTCAGGAGGACAGGAAGACAATGAAAGCAAGTAAGATAAACACTTAAAGTCATCTTGGGGGAGCAGAGTTTTGATTAGTCTGTATTTTATCCTTAAAGCAGTGGTCATCTCTATGAGCCTCTATTCCCTGCTCCAATAGCAGTTTGGCCCGTGCTGCCATTTTTCCTTAGGGATTCTACTTCTGCTTGTTTCGTCAAAGAGATCACTAAGGAGGAGGTCTCAGCAGCTGGCACACTCTTTCCCTCCCTCCTTACTTACTTCAGAAGGGAGTACCTGTCACTGCAGGGCTGGCAGGGTACCAGGTGCCTGTGGAGAGAGTGGAGCAAGGACCTGGAGAGCCAGAAAGCTCCGAGGCAATCTACCACCCCTCAGGCCTCAGCCGTGCTCTCAGACGATTTCCAAGGCTGTAGGTCAAAGCGAGGAGGTGCAGCATTCTCTAGGTACAGCATCAAACGGGGTTCGAGTTTCACATGAGCGCTTGAGCGCTATGTCCCTCAGCTATGTTGATTTCCACAGCCCACACCTCCTCTCCCTCACAGGCAAATCTGACCTGACATAGTTTTTGACATCAGCCTCCTCCTCTTCTCCTCTTGCAATCTGACATCCCCTTCCGGGGCTGATTTTCTTCTATTGGATTAGAATGTGGTTCTTGAATTTCTTGACTTGCCTCTCCAGCTGCAGTTTTGCCTCCCCCAGCTCTCTTTCAAAGCTCTCTTGGTTTTGACTTTGGGGTGCTCTTTGGGGCCCTGGGCTGCTCTCTGCCCCTCGCTGTATTTACAACTTCCTCCGTCCACTTCCTTCTTCTCATTCACCCTTCTTGCATGACTGCTTGAAGCCGAGCCTTCATTTCCGGAGCTGGAATATGGTTTCGATTAGAAAGCTCTGCTTTCCCCTGGTGTCCACACAGTGCCTTTCAGTACCCCAGCCCACGTTTCATGACTGTCTTCCTCTGGTCACAGCTTGCCCTGTTGGAGCGGAATGATCTCATCTTCATCTCTTTAACAGTATGACCCTGTCTCCTCCCCTAACAATATTACATTATGGATGACATTAGTTATGTTTTCCTTTTGACCCCTGTGACATGCTTCAGGCCATCCCTTCTCCCTGGGTTAGAAAGCACAGGCTGTGCACAGCCAACGTTCATTCTCTCCTTCTAAATGACTCCTTTCCAGGGCTCTATGGAAGCCTTCAAATCTGCATCCATTGAAATCCTAAAGTTTCGCCAAAGGTATCAACCAGGTGGCTCTGTTTGGTTATAGAATCAAATTTCTATTTAGGTCTCAGGAATGAAAATGAACCACTGAGTCCCTTTTTTAGTAAATGATGGGAGAAGCTACGACTTTTGCTTACAATGCCCAAACCTCAAGGGGTCTAGATTAGGGCAACAGGGAGAAATGGAGACTTGACATAAAAGATCTGACTTCACCCTGGATCATTTCTGGAGTGACGCTATCAGTCCTCAAGTGCTCTCTCTCTTTCTCCTTCTCTCTCTTTCTCCTCTCTCTTTCTGTCTTGGTTTGCCTGGGCTGCTGTGTTATTCCACTTTCCAATGCTACGGATTTGAGATAGACAGCTTGAAAGGAGGGCAGATTTCCTTTGTCACTGTTTTGGGAGCTTTCGTCCACGCTTCCTGTCCCTGTCACTTTGCCTTGTGGTGTGGCAGAGCATCACAGTGGCCAGAGTGGCTCAGCTTGTGGCAGCATGGTAGCTCTTTGCTCTGAGGCCAGGTTAGGGTCTTTGTGCAAACACAGCCATTGCCTGCAGGTCAGGTGAAAGGAAGGGTACTGAGGTCCTTTCTGGGTTCTGTCCTTTGATTTCGTCCTTCTGTATTCCATTGGGACCCTCTCCTCTTGCCCTCTTCTGGGTTGCTTCCTAGCCCAGAGCTTCTCCCCTCATTCTTTTCAGAATACTTACCTCCATTCTCTTAGAGGTGCAGGTGCGGTGATTTATCTGTGTAGGACAGGGATGAAACTGAACCTCTCCCGGATCTTCAGTTGGCTCACCTGTCCTGGCCCCCCTTGCCCTCCTGCCCCTTCATGCTTGCTGCCATGTTCCTGGGGGAGCATGGTTTGTGGGGCCGTCTGCTTGCTTCTCGTTTCCTACTTTCCCTTTTGGAAGTCACTTCCCATTCACGTCTCCTACTGGCCGTACACTGAGATTCAGAGCAATGGCACTGTGGTGGTTTTTAATGGATCTAACAGAGACTAAAGATGCACTTCCGTTCTCTTGATGGTCCTAGGGGGAAATGGACAGGTACATTTGTAATACTTTGACTAAATTTGGTGACTGTTGATTTGTTCTTGACTTGAGATACCACTTCTCCCACCATCCTATTGTTTTCATGTTAAAATAGATCACCTGGAAAGTTTCATTCCTGTTCATCTTGGAGGTTAGGAAGGGTCACCATCTTGAGACATTTTTCATTAGCCCTTGCTGTCTTTAATACTTACTTTAATATTTGATGTTATAATTCAGTTAGTCAATTAATTTCCTCACTGCTTTTCTACCATATTTTTGATAGTGAAAATAAGAACAATATGAAGATCAATAACACACAGGTTATCAATAAAAAACTAGAAATTAAAAACTAAGTTTTTATAGTTTGCAGCACTGAAAGTTGGTGAGACTATCTCATGATTCTTAATATTCTTAATCCACATTAATGTTATAAAGAAATTAATGGCATGAGATACTTTAGAAAATAGAACATAACCACAATAGCGGCACTAACATAAGCGTAATCTTAAAAATGCAAGATGAAAATAACTCATCCTTTCCTCCTAAAGACAATGATGTCTCTGGAATGTGCATTCTACAGTACATGTACTATTTCCACGTGTATTATATTTGGTGTATGACAAGTCACTGAGTAGATTGCATGACAATTATTGCATGGCAAATGACTCAGCAGGTTTTACATATCTTAACTTCTATTTTTTTTTTTTTTTTTTTTTTTTGTGGCACCGGGGATTGGACTCATGACCTCGCGCTTGCCGAGCAGGCACTTAGGCCACTGAACTAGATCCCCGGCCCTTGTCTTTTTGAGACAGGGTCTCACTATGCCATTCAGGCTGGCCTTGAACTCACTTTGTAGCCCAGGCTGGTCTTGAACTCACAACAATCCTCCAGTCTCAGCCTCACGAGTGCTGGGATTACAGGGGTGAGCCACCACGCCTGGCCCTAACTGCTATTAAGAAGAAAATTTCAGTGAACAAAGGATGTGTAGATAAAATATTTTTAGACTCCTACCTCCACCTTAGCTCATGTTACATCTTTAAGTTTTTCGTACCTGTCATAATAAGTTGTCTATCTTTTATGATTCCGTCAGGACAAGCTTCCTCCATGTTACCAGGCCACTGCCATAAACTTTTCTGCTTGGGATTATTTATTTTCGGTCTGACCCTCTTTTCTAGCAATGCCCAGCACTATCACTCCCCAATGACCTACAATGGTGCCCTACAAGGGGCACTTTCATACTACTCTGGCATAGCAATTCCTGGCCTAGCCCAAGCTGTGGTGTCTCATTGACAAAGTTACACTACTCTAAGTGTATAATAAAGGCAAAAGCCTCTTAGATGGGTTGTACTTGAAAGAATATAAACTTCTGATTTAGGGATAGCTTAATACCACTTTAGGTTGTGTCTCTTTCTGGTTGATTTATGTATGGAGGGAGGATGTCGGAATTTTTCCTGGGCCATCCTTGGTGAGGTGCAGATGGGTTTTCCTGGGCATCTTGGAGGACTCCCCTTGCATCCGCTTTGCCTATACCCTTGGTGGAAATGCGCTTTCTTTTAACATCACAATTCAGTAGTTCTTTATCTTAGAATCGCTGATGAAGTCTTATTGACAATTGCAATGATGCTCAAAAATGTTTTTCATTTGTATCTAAACTTTGATTTCAAATATTTGTGTTTCTCAGAATCTTAGTATAAAAATTCTCTTCACAGTATGGGAGAACAAAAGAAGTGCTTAATTTATATGCACATTTATCTAATCTAAATTTTCTTTTAAAATTATCTTCTCAAAAATTTTTGGAAAATCTTTTAGCTGGAGATTTTTCAGAACATTAATGATATATGAATGTTTTTTCAAGTTGAAATTTTCTCTTATTACTTCCACCACTTCCTATCATGTTAAAACCAGATGAAGCTGCTACCCGTACTTATATCACATAAATGACACATTTCTACCTGCTTTGTAGGTCTTTTTTTTTTAATTAAAAATGCCACTATCAAATTAACCATTGAAAGATGAAAAGTGGTATGCAAATTAAAGTAGGTATGGTACCTTTAAGACATGAAACTATGTTTGAAAGAAACAAAAAGTAAAAGTGAAGGTTCCTTCAAGGACAAAGCAGATTTTTATAGCATATAAAGTAAGAAAGGGCAGTTGAGTACAGGAAAGTTGATGAACATAGGAAGGAAATTCAGGGAGTCATTCTATACCTCTAGGAATAGTGACAAAAGTTTTCATTCGTTTGCACATAGCAGCAGCAGCTGCAGCTGCAGTAGCAAAGCTAACACCAATATAGGGGAGAGAAACTCCCAACC
>RJWT010039257.1:0-12709 GCA_004365215.1 Cuniculus paca | reverse complement strand
AGAGAAGCCATCCCTGGGCATTGGCCACAACCACTCTTCTAACACCTACTTCTTCTTTGCAGTCCTTTCAGGGCAGCCAGGGACGAGCCTACCTCTTCAACTCTGTGTGAGTACTTGCTGCTCTTACCGTATCCAGCTGTGGCCTGGGGTCTGGGTAGATGGCGTCTGTCCACCTGCTCAGTTACTCAGAGCTGGGATATTAGAGAAGGTCCACCTGCAGTCTTGAGTTACCCAGTCAGTGCCATTGTCTGACCCTGGGAGTTCCGGAAAGTGGTGTTTTCTGTGAGCATCTAACCTGCCAGCCTGTTCTGGGTTGACATCCTCCTGGGGTAATACAACGTTATTCCCAGGCCAGGGCTGGGGCTCAGTGGCAGAGTGCGCACCTAGCCTGCAGGAGGCCTTGGGTTCGATTCCCAGTATCCTGTGCCTGCCTCCAAACTGTTCCCTCTCCAAACAGGCGGTGGCCTGCAGCGGTAGGGGGGCTGAGAGGCACAGTGCCTTCCCCTGGGAACCCTCCCTGTTTCTGGTGGTCTTTTAATGACAAGCACTGGACCAAGGTGGGGGAAGCCGGCAGCAGGGCCAGGAAAGGGGGATGTCTAACACAGGCATCCCTTGTCCCTGCAGGGTGAACGTGGGCTGTGGCCCTGCCGAGGAGAGGGTCCTTCTCACCGGCTTGCACGCGGTCGCGGACATCTACTGTGAGAACTGCAAGACCACGCTTGGGTGGAAATACGTGAGTACCAGCCTGACAGCAAGCTGTACACAGACACAGGCAGATGCAAATGGGTCACACATACCTCTGCAGCAGAATAGATGACACCACAGTCAAAAATGACATTTTCCAGGAGTTTCTTTGGAAGCTGGTTAGGGACAGTGCAGACCCAGGGCCCACCTTGTTTGCTGCATGTGACTGGTGACAGAGCTGCTCTGGGCCCCACAGCCCAAGGGGATGGCTGTAAGACCACTGTCACCACACAGGGCAGTAGGAACTGCTGGGGATGGAGTCAGAGGGCCACCCACAGCCCACAGCCTCTTCTCTGGAGGCCCTGCTTTCTCCCCAGACCTAGAGCTGGACATTGCCATCCCTGCTCCATCTCCAGCTTTCATCTCTCACCTCCTCTCCCAAAGATGATAAGCCGGCCCTTCTGCCCCCGACCCTGCAAAGCGTGGCCTCACCCAAGATTCCCTGAGGCCTCTGCCCTGCACTGCAGAGGCCAGCAAGGTGCTCAGTCTCTGTTCCTGCCCCTGTCCAGCACCTGCTCTCATCTGATGAGCCTTCCCTGTTGCGGGCCACTGCAGCCTGGCATAGTTCTGACCACTTCATGTGGGCAGTTTCTAAACATCTGCCTCTGCTCAGCTTCTCTCCAGGAAGATGCCACCTGGTCACCTTGTAGATGGCTGCACCCTGACGCTGGCATTTGAGATGCCTGCCTTGCCTGGCATCCTCCTTTTTGGAAGGTGTCTCCTGGCTTTGAAGTTCCTCAGGTCCGGGCTGCCTGTGCTCCCTCTTGCTTGAATTCCTGATCATCTCTGTTCTCCTGGATACCCTGTGGGCTGTGAGAGGAGACACGGTCCCCAGCACAGAGCCAGGCTCCTGTGGAACCTTCAGGGGTCCCCAGCGCCTCCACCTGTTTAGCTCTGTACCGTCTGCGCAGCCCCTCTTCCCAAAGCCCTGTCCTCCCTTCATGGCCACTGCATTGAGTGCATCTCTTGCGGCACCTGTCCCTGCTGAGCCACCTCTCCAGTGTCTACCAAGCATGGCTGGCCCTAGTCACCTGTGTCTTCAGCATCTAGCATCAAGCCACACACTTGACGTGGCAAAATGACAAGGGAGTGTCCATAGTCATACTCCCCCAAAGAAGGCCAACTCTTATCTGAATATCTTTGACCTGTTTTTTCCATTGTCTCACTGTGCTTAATGTCACTCTTCAAACCTCCTGATTTGCCCCACACATTCTCGACATTCAGTAAACAGATCTGTGTGTGTGCTGAGGACGGAACCCAGGGCTTCAAATCATGCTAGGCAAGCTGAGTGTGTTGGCACACGAGTATAATTCCAGCACTCTGTGGGCTGAGGCAGGAGGATTGCAAGTTCAAGCCCTCGTCTAAAAATAAAACTTAGAAAGGGTTGGGAGTGTAGCTCAGTGCGGAGGCCCTGGATTCAATCCCCAGTACTGGTGGAAAGAAACAAAAAAAAAGCAAAGCATGCCAGGCAAGCACTTGACCACTGCGCTTGCCCCTGGCCCGTCAACATGGAGCAATGCCCTGCAAGGCCGAGGAGGAGCTGCACGCCCCGTGGACAGGTCACCTGAGGCAGCCCCTCCAGGTCAGCACTCAGCTCAGGAACATCTGGGTACAGATGATGCAAGAGATTTATTCTCTTTGCCAGGAGTGTGGAGAAGTTGAAAACTGAAGCAGATCCTGTCCTGAAACCTTCTCTCTCTGCTTTTTCCCCCCAAGGAACATGCCTTTGAGAGCAGTCAGAAATATAAGGAAGGAAAATTTATTATTGAGCTTGCCCACATGATCAAAGACAATGGTTGGGAGTAAAGTGGAAATGTTCCATTCTCCTTTGAATACTGTTTTGTGAAAGAGACTGTGAATATAATGGAGACATAGAGCATCCTGGACGGCAATATTTCTTGAACTTAACCTTGCAGGCTAGCCACGCTGCGATACTCAAAGGCCTCTCTGGGCCATCTCTGTGGGTAAGGTGTCCCCATCTGTGTCCTCTTCATGTATACAGTTGTTGCTGGAAGTTTTTAGTGTTCTTTTTTTAACTTCTCAAGTTCTAGAGAACAAATTAACCAACTGACAACTTACCTGGCAAGTTCTTTCTTTTAACTCATGCCTTCCGTAGTGTGGCTGTCTTTCACAGTCAGTAGCAAACCAAGTCTCTCAGACCACAGAGACAGGTCTCCTTCAATAGCAAGTGTCACATCATATTTTTTTTTTTAAGAGGAAAGTACTACTTTTCCCCCTAATTCTTGAAACTACACATTGGTTATTTCTTCTGCAGATGAGCTGTGAAGATACAGTATCCATTTAAAAATCTTCCAGAAGCAGTCAACAAATTTATACACAAAGGACATTGTTTTTTAAGCCTGTTGAAAAACAGAACACCACTGGCAGCATTTTAGATAAGCTAAAAATAGAAAAATGTGTTAACAAACGTGTTATTTATTTATTTAAGCCATTATCTAGAAAGCAAGTGAACTAGTCCCTAAAGAAGTTCATCCCGGGGGCCTGCAGAGGCCCAGTCACTGAGGAGACCGTGTCCTTGATCTGGTCCTGGGGCTGTGCCCTTGGTGCTGACAGACGCTCACGTGTCCAGCGTTGCTGAGCGGCTGATCCATGATGTTGGAGAATAGCGTTCTGGACCAAGTATAAGTCCAATTTCCTTTTTGACCCTGGATGTACTTGAAGAAAAGGAATTGTGTTTGCCTATGAAAGAGGCCAGAACCAGCAGGAAAAAAACCTCAAAGCTTGAGATCTACCATATTGTTTTAAATTTTTTTCAGAAAAGGTCAGAGTTGCAAAACAGGGTTAAATACTGTAAAGAAGACATTTAGTTTGCTGCAGCAGGCCCCCTCCCTGCCTGCTCGTCAGGCAGCCTGACACAGAGGAGCCTGCCTGTGCGTCCCCCAAGGCCTGCGTTTTTGTTGGATTTTAAGTCATGGCCTGCTACCCTCTTGGGCCTCTGCAGGTCAGTTTGCAGAGAATGAAGGCCAGAAAACACTCCCAGTGAAGTTTTGGTTTTGAATTTTGTGTACTGACTCAGGGCAGAGGGACAAGGAAAGAGGCCAAAGGAGGCAGAGGGACAGGGTAGCCCCAGCCTGGAGGACAGCTGACACTGCCGTGGACAAGGCTGGTCTAGTGGCAGCAAAAGCAAGCTAACTGGGGATAAGAAAGTGACTTCCCCTTCAGTTTTAGCTCCTTGTCCCCAGCCCAGGCCCACAAGCTGTGGCTGTTGTAGGTACTCAGCTGCCATCTGGCTCCAGCTCACTGCTTTCCCCAAGCTTCCCTTTTGGTGCCATTCCTTTGCCCAAAACTGTAGGCCCGGGAAGGTGAGGAGTGCCATTGCCCTTGGCCCAGTAGCCTGGCAAGCATGGCACTGAGACGCATCAGCCAGTAGGATCAACAGTGGCATGTGACTTTATGCACATCCTCACCTTAGAGGACATCTTGGCAGCCTCTGGCTCTGGCTGTGGTCCAGCAGGCTGCTTTCTCCCAGAGCCAGTTCCCTGCACGCATATTGGCCGGGCTGTCCCCATAGTCCTAAATTAGCAGATGGCGTCCCACCCACGGTGTCCCAGTGCAAGGAATTGCTCCAGCCAGTGGTGTACCTGCTGCCATGCTCTGCAGTCCGAAGACGGCTCCTTCATTCCACTGGCTGAAATGGGGAGGGGGTGACAAGGCAGCTTCCCTGACAGAGGAGCGTGCACCGTTCAGTGGAAGTAAGCGTGAGGCTCCCTTCTCATCTTCATCCCCCTTGAGAGTGGGAACTTGGGCCAGAGCCTCAGAGGACCAAGGGAAACAAACGGGTGGGCTTGTGGTGTCACCAGCCTGCCGGGGTATGCCAGGGCAGCCTGAGCAGCCTCCATGGATGCGTCACTGAATTTAGAAAGCAAGTTTTCTAGAGTTCTTCCAACCAGTTTTTGTGTGTATATATATAGTAAGATTATATTTAAAGCTTTTATATGTTCTGGGCGAGTTTACTGCTCCTTCAATTTGAGCACTTTCGTTTTTGTATTGTCTTTTGTGATGGCGCTGACTGAAAACTTTTTACTGGTATTCTTATGACTTGTTTTGTACTTTCTTCTGCAAAATATAAGCTCCTTTTTAAACCAAATGAACTGACCGTGAGCTGGCTTCAGGGGAAGTGATCCAAGACTAACCAGATGTGCTGGTGAAGTGCGGGAATGCTGTTCCACACTCTTAAATTCCCAAACAATAAATATCCTGTGACTTTTATTTAAATTATTTAAAGTATTTCCTTGAGAACAGTGGCAAGTAATGCCAGGATTATGAATGCATTTGTAGTATCCCCTGGCACAGTACATTTGCTTTAGAAATGTAGTTCTTCGTTGCTGTTTTATATATAAACACAGTATTTTTATACCTTAACGCTTATTGATGGCATCTGTCAGATATTTGAAAGGATCAGAAATGAGATTTTTTTTCCCCAAAAAAATTCTTTATTTTACCTGATGACCATATCAGGCAAATATAAAATCCTTGTGGTTTTAATATCCAGAAAGCTCTAAAACGAACTACAAAAATGTCAACCTTCTTTTGTCAAAGGCCTGAAGGGCAAGAGAGGGCAAGGACTGGGCCCTCTCCTCCCTCCCGTAAGGCAAGCGCAGGTGGCTGAGGGGCTGCTGGGCGGGAGGACACTGGATGGCAGCCTGGAGGCAGCTGGACAGTCCACCTTGAGGACGGGACTGCCAAGCTCAAGCACACGTCTCGCCTTCAGCCTGTCCTCTCCCCGGGCCGCACAGCCAGCCTTGGTCCTGTGTCCATGTGAGGTTTATAAATAAAGCTTCCTATGTCAGACTTCTTGGTTACTTGCTACTCACTGTGGGGAGGCTGTTCCTTTGCGGCACCAGGGATTGAACTCAGGACTTCACACTTGCCAGCAGGTGCTTGGGCCGCTGCTGAGCTAAATCCCCAGCCGGAGGCTGCTCCTTGTGTGCAGGGACAGGGCTGGGTTCCTATAGTGCCCATATCAAGGTCTCAGAGCTGCTCCAGGGACTGAGAGTTGCCAGGGTCCTGCTTCTGTTATCACCTGGTCAGACAGCTTTAGAATGTGGCCAGAAAAGAGCATAAGAATATAATTAGGGAGAAAAAACAACATATGATTAGGGTGACCCCCCCCCAGGTGCTGGGCTCAGTCCCAGCTCCTCCCAGCACACCTCTCCCCGCCCCAAGGCCCTCTGCTCCCACCCACAGCTGAGCTCCCCGGTGCTGGCTCAGCAGCCTATAGGTTTCTGTCCACCTGGTCAACCCCACAGCCTCCAAGCTCCCCCGCCTCTTCGCAGATGTGAGGTGTTGATGGGGAGGACTTGAGGGGAGGGAGTCTGGCATCGGATGTGGAGGGTGTGGGGATGGAGACTGGAAGGTCACTGGGTGCTGGGGTCCCTGACTGATGGGCAGGAGTGACTGCAGAAGAACAGGCTAGAAAAGGGGAGCCGGCCTGGGAGAGGCACAAACCTTATTCTTAGCACAAGAAAAGCCAGTGACTGGAATAAAGCCTGGTGACAGTGGAAAAACATGCCTTGTGAAGGTCACTCAGCAGCAGTATAAAGTGGCTGAGGGCGGGTGCACAGTGATGGGGGTGAATGCTGCCTGTCATGTAGCGGGACAGGGCTCAAGCCTGTGGTTTCAGCATCAGAGAAGGACACACAGGAGCCAAGGTGCATTCTAGAACTAAGAGGTGTTGAGAACTGCTGATGGGTTCAAGTTTATAGGTGTGGGGAAAAAAAAAGAATAAAGCCCAAGTTAGAATTCAGTGGAAGTGGGAAGTGGGCAGTGGCCTGAGGATGATGGGGAGCCCAGGACAGGCAGGGAATGGTCAGGAAACACTGGCCCCGTGATGCTGTCCCAGAGGAAAAGGCTCCCCAGAAAGCTGAGGTAGCAGGGCCTGAGAGTAGGAAGAGGGAAGCCAGGCTGAGGCATGAATTTCTTAGATACATGTCACGGAAAAACAAGGGTCAAGGGTGGGATCAGGAGATACTGAGACAACTGGCCTGGAAGCCAGACAAGTTGGTGACCAAGGTGGGTCTAAGCATCAAGGCCATCTCCCCAGCTGGGGACAGTCTGCTCGTCATCGTCACAGCAGCGCTGTCAGCCTTCTCTAAGAGTGACCCAGCCAAGGGGCCAAGCATACAGATGGGGCCCCTAGTCCCAAGGAAGGGGCAGCAGGAAAGCGTCGTGAGAGTATCACCAATGCTCTGGTCTGGGGTCGAGAACCAACGAGGGTTTGTCGCAACAGACTGGGAAGCCCCACTTCCCAGAAGCTCAGCATCCAGTCTGGGCCCCGAGAATGTGTTCCTAACCGGGTCCTGGTGGGTGACTGGCCAGCCTATGAGCTGTCACTGGGGAGATGAAGAAAGGGCAGGGAAGCCAGAGTGGAGACAGGTTTCCTCACTAGGCCAGGCCTGCTCATGAAAGCTGCCAACCCCAGGCGGCCCCAAGCCTTGGGCAGGAGCCAGGCCCTTGGCACCAGCAGAGGGACAAGGAGGCTGGGGGCTAGGAAAGGCGGCTGGGCGACAGGCAAGAGCTTGACTGGATCACAGCCTGCAGGGCAGCTTCCGGGGTAGAGAGCCGGGTTCCATGGACACATACGCCCAGCCCCGCACTCCTACCAGATTCCTGGGTTCAGCATGGCCCGCCAGCTGCTACCAGGAGCTGAAGTCCCCAAAACCCCAACTGGGCTTTTTCTTGGCTACAGGGGCAGCTGCACTGGTTGATGGTTCTTCCTCTGCCACACGTTTCCTGAGAAGAAAGGAACCACGTCCCAGCTGCCACACGGGTGCCAGGCGTCAAGCTGAGCTGAAAGCCTGCGCCGCTACCCTTCACCCCCTGCAGTCCCCTCAAGGCGACTTGGGGTCTGCACACAGCGCTCCCTGAGGCATCCCCTAATGCTGTGCCCCACCCCACCCCCTGGTCCTGATGGCCTTGGGCTGCACAGAGGCCCTGGCCAACCTGCACCAAGCAGGCTCCTCTGGCTGGGGTGGCCCTACGACACATGGCTAGTCCAAGTCACCCCTGTGGCTTCATCACCCGCCACACCCTACTCACGTGGCTGCCGGGTTGATGTACTTGCCCACTCCCTGGCGGTATGTCTGGGGGCCCTGGCTCCCAGGCTGGGGCTGGCTGCTCTCTGCCTTGACCTCTGGAGTCACTTCAGGCTTCATCTGCCGCTCCTGAGCAATCTGGGGAGGAGCAGGGCTGTGGCCAACCCCGTGCACATGGGGAGCACGGCATCCTCCCAGGCCAGCAAGAAGGGCGGCTGGCTGCAGCCTTCCCCGTGGCATGCTGCACCCTCCTCACCTGGGCGTCAGCCTCCTCGTAGGGATCCACGAACACGGTCGTGGCATCGATGCGGATCTCCTCCTGGTAATGAGGCTCAGTGAGTGAGCAGTGGGCTCCCCGCCTCCCCAACACCTACTTGGTCACATACCTTAGGGCGGTCCGTCTTGGGGTCACTCTCCACATTCTCCATAGCTGTCAGTGTGTCAAAGCCCCCAACAACCCTGCAGTAGAGGGACAGAGGGGTCTGCATGTGCCCCTACAGCCAAGTTCCCGAGGCACGTCATGATGGGGCTGGGCCGAGTGGAGGGGCCCATGAAATCACCACCGGGCCACACTGGCCCAACAGTCCAGAGCAGCAGCCAGGGTCAAGGGCTAGAGGGGAGGAGGTGTGGTCAGAAGACAAGGCCTGGCCAGATGCAGCTCTCTGTTTTGTGGACAGAACCACCCTGCTGCTCCCATTGTCCCCTATCTGTTTTTTGCTGCAACCCCAGAGCCAAGTCCTCGCCACAGAGACTGTGACTGGAATTACCACCTAGGTCTTTAATGAGAAAGTCTGCTGATGTCCTTCCTGCAGCACACACACATAAAAAAGCCATGGCCTCAATGTTTGACTTTGGCATCATCCAGATGCCCAGAGTGGGAGGGCAGAGGGTTGGGCTAGGGTAGCTGGACAGGCTGGGTCGGGACAGATCTCCTTAGCCCGTCGGAGCTGGCCAGCTGACTTTCTCCACCCCCGAAACACCCAAACCCCCTCTGCACAGCCCCCAGCAGCGACATAACAAGGGTGCATCGAGCACACTCCCAGTGAGAGGACCCACATGAGGGGGGAACATGGTCAGCTGTGCACCACCCCAGGATTCTCAGAGCAGCTGCCCTCACCGTCCAAAGATGGTGTGCTTCTTGTCCAGGTATGCACAGGAACGGAAGGTGATAAAGCTGGGGAAGGAGGACAGAGGGTCAGTGTCTGCTGTGAGCCACCCCACTCACCTGCCCTTTTCTGGTGACTACTGGGGCCACACTGGGAGCCCAATGGGCTTCAGGGCCCCTCCAGGAACCTGCAGCTTCCATGTATAGCTTGCATATCTGACTTCTACCACTGTCTATGCAGGCAAGGCTGTCAGAGAGGCCACCAGAGTAACCCCAGACCATCAGCAAGGCAGGAGAAAGCCCAGAACTCTGGCTCCCTGGACACTGTCAACCTCTTGGGAGCAGGGGCTAGACCCCTCCTGAGCTCAGCCAAGCAGTTGCTTCCGGAAGGCAGCTGGGACGGGGGCCAGAGCCCAGCCACATCACAACCTCTGCTGAAGGACCAAGGACAGCAGACCAGGAGAAAGGAAGCAACAGAGTGAGAGCATGAGCAAAGGAGCTGAGAAACCTAAAACACACAGACCCGGAATATGACCCTATCAGATATGGCATGAAACAGGGCAGACTCAAAGTGTGCAAAGAAGTTGGTATGTGAGATGGCTGTGGGGGCTGGAAAATTCCCACACGTCCCGTCTTGGTAAACATGGAGACATCACCTAGTGGCTTCATACTTAGACTTCTTTAGTCCAAAAATAAATCATCAAGCTTCCAAATGAAGAAAAAGGGAAGAGAAATCAAAAGGGCTACAAAAAGACGCTCATTCAAAAGCATAAAGGAAGATCTCAGAAAGCAGAATACCAATCAGAAGTTAAGTGCACACCTAAGGTGGTCAGGATGAATTATAATAAGACAGAATCCAAGTGTGTGCTAGTGTAAAGAAACACTACCAAGCTCAGAACCTGAAAAGCTGAAACTGAAGAGGTGGAAGACATCAGACAAAAAGAGGAAGGCAGAAACATCCTGGGATGAGTGATGACCCAGGAAGCGGGAAGCTCTCCCCAGTGTGGCAGGGAAGCAGGACAGTATGCTACCTTTGTCCCTAACGGCCCACACACACCTGGCCAGCAAGCCACAGACAGCGAACCACTGGGCTGCATCAAACATGCCTTGCTCAGCTGAGCACAGACTTTCCTGAGTCCATGAGGCTGACCACATGTGAGGCCACCAACCAGGCAAGGCTCAAAGGTGTCAAACCCACAACCATACAGACCCAGACCTCCCAGCACTTTTTCTCTCTCTTACTAATTTCTAACACAGTTTAGGAGGCTAGAAAGAGAGTAAAATAGCCAGGAGAAAATAGGAAGGAGGAGCCGTGTGGGGTGGCGCACTCCTGTTATCCCAGCACTCAGGAGGCTGAGGCTCGAGGATTGTTGGAAGTTTGAGACCAGCCTGGGCTACAAAGTGAGCTCAAGTCCAGCCTGAACTGCATAGTGAGACCCTGTCTCAAAAAAGAATGAAGAGCAGAGGGAGGAGGAGAGGGAGAGGGAGAGGAAAAGGAAAAGAAAAAAGAGGAAGGAGGCCAGGCATGGTGGTGCACACCTGTGATCCCAGCAGTTGAGAGGCTGAGGCAGGAGGATCACCAGGATTTGGAGGCCAGCCTGGGCTACTTACTGAGTTCAAAGCCAGCCTGTGAACTACACAGCAAGACCCCATCTCAAAAATAAAACAACAAAACAAAACACAGAAGTTAATAACAAAGGGGAAAATCAAGATGTAACAGAAATAAAGTCAAGTTCTTTGAGAAAATTAGTACTTTGCAAAAGTTGTCAACTTTGTAACTTTACAAAAGTTGTCAGAGAAGGGACAAAAAAAAATTGGAAACAAGCCGGGCCTGGTTGCGCACGCCTGTAATGCCAGCACTCGGGAGGCTGAGACAGGAGAATCATTGCAAGTTGGAGACCAGCCTGGGCTACAAAGTGAGCTCACGTCCAGTCTGAACAGCATAGTGAGACCCTGTCTCAAACACAAGGGCTGGGGATTTAGCTTAGTGACCCAACCACCTGCCTGGCAAGCGCGAGGTCGTGAGTTCGATCCCCTGTGCGGCAAAAAAAAAAAAAAGGCAATTGACCCACTAGCAGTTTTACAGGCTACTTAAGGAAAAGAGAAGTATGTAATTTTAAAAAATAATAAAGTGATCCCCTTCCTTACACTCAAATCATATATTCAACTTACTAGGAAATAAGAGATGGCCCTAGAGAGTCTTGGCTAAAAAGAAATTATAAGAACAAACTACTCAGCTGGGCATAATGGCACACTATCTCAGTACTCAGGGGGCTGAGGGAGGAAGATTACTGTGAGTCCAGCCTGAACTGCATAGTGAGACCCTGCCTCAAAAAGCAAAAACAAAAAAGAATGAACTACTCACAGTTAGCAAGCCCTGAGTGGGGAATGCACACCCTTAAAATGTGCAAGGCAGGAGGGTAGAGCAGTGCATGTGGCCCTGGGTTCCATCCCCACATATGCACGCACAAACCAAAGAGACAAATCTAAAAGGAAAGTCAGCTGCATTCTTGGATGATGCGTAAGTGCCATATGTACACCTATTCCAAAAGGCAAGCATCTACTCCTCCCAACATGGCCAGGCTCCCACAGGCCCTGCCGGCCCTTCCCAAGCCACCTGTGCCATCAGCCTCCCACCCAATGCACTGTCCAGTATGTGTCCGCTATGGCACACATCCTGGCCACACACTCGCAGTGTCCTGGTCCCATCAGCCGTGCTTCCAAGAGGCCTCTCGGGATCGCCTGGTAAGCTACTGACTGCCCGCCTCGTGGGCACACACCACCATGCAGTGCCGCCTGCTGACGGGTGCGGGCGGGAGCTCCCTTTCTGCACACAGAAGCAGCCCTCGGCCTAGGGGTTCTGCATGGTCTGGATGTGACGTGGGCCTGGTGTAACTTTACGAAGTATTCAGAGGAATACTGCAGGCAACTTCAGGTCCCTTCTCAGGCCACCCCACAGCAGCCAGGCAGGGACAACTGGGCTGAGACTCACAACTGGGACTTGTTGGTGTTGGGCCCTGAGTTGGCCATGCTGAGGATGCCTCGGCCTGTGTGTGAGAGGTTGGGCCGGAATTCATCTTTGAAGGTCTTTCCCCAGTACGACTCCCCTCCTGGAAGAGAAGAGAGCACAGGTGGCTGGCAGCAAGCACTGGAATCTCAAAGGGGCATCAGGCACTGGCTGTGGCACGAGCAATTCCAGGGGCCCTGGTCCTCAGGCAGCTCACTGCCAGCCTGCCCCGGGCCCCTGGGTGCACGCCAGCTGAGTGCTGCTCACGCACTGGCCCTCATGAGCTTCACCATGGTGCTGTGCAGAGCAGAAAGGCAGTGTGGAGAGGCAGCAGGAGGCAGCCAGTCCCTTGTCTCCTGAAGAGGGGTGTCTCTGGGGGCCCAGGAAGAATGTGGTCCCCTTGCCACCTGTCATGGAGGCCTCACAACCAGCTCGAAGTGGGAAACAGGGTCGCACCTGAGGTGGCACCAAGCGCTAGAGGCTCAGGAGCAATTCTGCCTTGTCTACCAGGTTCCACAGCCAGAGCTCTCCCACCTGCCTGTCCCCTCAGGCCCCGCTGAGCAGTCAAAGGGGTCAGGGGTGGACCTGGTATTTGGACCTACCTGTGCCTGTGCCTGTAGGGTCCCCGCCCTGGATCTGTGAGAACAAAAGCTAGTAAGCAAGGCCACCTGAGGCCACCTCCTTCCACCTGCTGCCCGCCCGCCTGTGCGCATTCCCCTGCCAGGTGGGCTCGCCACTCGTGAGGACAAGGGGCCTCATAGCCCAGCTGCACCTGGGCTGGGACTCCAGGGCCAGCCT
>RJWT010039256.1:0-12732 GCA_004365215.1 Cuniculus paca | reverse complement strand
GCCTCCTAAGTGATGCATTCACCCACTACGCTGAGTTCCCTGGGTTTCCTTGAAGTCAAAGCAAGAGAAAAAACAACTATTTACAAAATTTACACCACCTGAGAGGCACAGAGAAGCAAAGAGCTCTGGCCAGAGGCCTGGGGCTGTGGCTCGGTGGCAGCGAGCTTAGCTGTTCGAGGCCTGGGTTTGAGCCCCAGCTACGGAACAAGAAGGGCTTGGCGTGTGGCGCACTGGCCCGCGGCCTTGGCCGGGGCTGTGATGGGTGAGGGGGAGGTGGGAGGGAGGAGGCCACGGACAACCAAGTGCAGGACTTCGAGACCAGCGACTCCGAGGGTTTCCTTGCTGCAGGCGTTCCCGAAACCAGTGCCTTCGTGCAAATCTGCCTCAGGGGCCTCACGTGCACAGCCAAGGAGCACTTGTGTGAGCGACGTGCCTTACACTCCGGGTGCTGGGGTCCCAAATACACACTCTGCACGCACCGCTCTGCTGCTGGCTGCGCTGCCGTCAGGCGAGGCAAAGGACGCTCTTCCTGAGTGGTTGTCGTCATCCTGTCTTTGCCCCTTTGTGTGGGGCGCTGGGGAGGACACCCAGGGTCTGGTGCAGGCAAGGCAAGCGCTCTACCACTGAGCTATACCCCAGCTCTCTCGACTCTTCGCCGAAGAAACAAGGACAGAGCCGGCATCTCCCACCTTCCTGCTCTGCGCGTCTAGGGTGGCTGCGCCATTCTACATAACAGGTTACCCCAACCCTAAAATGCGGCACCCGGCACCCCGGGGCAGTTGTGGTTCTTGGTGTGCGTTCCCCTCCCTTTGGCTACGAGTTCCTGGCAGATCTGTGTCTTCATTTTCAAAGGATGCGGAGATGAATCTGACAGACACTGAGCTGCAAGGCCACCCTGAGTCAGTGGCCAGGCTGGTCCCCAGCAGGGACCCGGGGACACAGGCGTGGCCCAAGCCCACCCCAGTCCTCCCTGCTCCATCAGGAGCTACGTTTCCAGTTTCCTGTCTGCAGCCCCCTCTCTGGCTTGGCACGGGCCCTCACCTTTCACCCCTTAGTAAATACGTACTTGGAGAGCGGCGCAGAATCTTCAAAAGGGGTCAAGGCGCCCGGTCTCTCCACGCTCAGGGATCAGGGCCCCTTGGGTCATAGCACACTCACCAGGGACGGAAGGCCCAGCTGAGTGACAGCTGTACACAGCTGGCGACACATTAATACCAGCACGGGAGAAGAACTCGGCTGAGAGCAGCCCACACCTCACAGGCCCAAGCAACCAAGCAGCCCACCGGTGCCCAGCGCCCTGGCCAAGGGCTTGGCATGGGCCACTGCGGTGACCTTGAGCAAAAGCAGGAAGTCAGACTGGTGCAGCCAGGGGGCTTCGTCCGGTTTTGCTGGCTGGACATCACTCATCCCCGGGTCTGACTACAGCTACATGCAATCAGACCACACCGCGTACAATCGCAGACCTGTGGAAGGCACACGCGTCCAAGACGCAGAGCTGTTCCATCCCCGCAGTGACGACGAGGTCCTGGCATCACAGTCGGCCACCTCTCCGGAGTCCGCCCCACCCAGACGGTGCAGGGTTGGAGCCCGGCAGCCTGGACAGGGCTGTCTGCCTCCGTGCACTCTTACGGCTTCTTGTTTTAACCTCTTTCCGTACCCACATGATAAATTAAACTTCCCCATCTGCGAGTCACACAGGGAAAGACAGCACGCGGCATCGGTGGTGCTCAGGGCTGCCTGCAGTCTCCGCGTCCGCGGGGGTCTTGAGACAAGCTCACCCCGTGTGGGAGTCCGGCCGCACCTATGTGGCCCGCAGAACCTAACAGGGCAGTGCTGATCTAGAGGGTTTTGTCTGTCTCTTTATTTGCTTGTAGGTTGCCAGAGGCGGTGAACTCTGATAGGACACGGTACGTTACTATTCCCGACACGCTCTGCGGCTTTCGCATATCGCTGTAAGAAATCAGTAACGATCTGGATAAAGCCAGCCTCACCCTGCTTTCCAAACACATGAGAAAGGCAACAGATATGCTGAGGACACCAACAGTCTGAATTTTATTCCCAATCCAGCCTCAGTAAATTACTTCCTCGTGGCCAGGCACGCTAACCTCGGTGACACTGCATCATCCCACCTGTGCGTTCTTGCCGTGTCTATTCCAAAACGACACGGAATGGTCTGTTGGAAAGTGTTTTTGATAACTCTAAAGCAGCGTGCTAATAAATCTCAATGCGACACTTCTGAACCAAGCTCCATGCAAGGGACTCACAGGACAGATTTGCACTCACCATCCTCTCTGTGAAGGGTCCTGTTGGGTCCCGCACTGGCCCTGGACAGGCAGGCGCTTCTGGTCCCTCTGAGGTTACTCTGCCATCAACAACCAGTACAGTTTGGCCCCAAAGTGCCTCAAATATCAGCTTTTGGGTTTTTTTGTTTTGGCTTGTTTTTTAGAAATTATATATGTTAATTTTACACTAATTTATTGACAAAACCAAATATATGAAAAGAGAGTAGCTGCTTCTATGACAAGTTGATTTCCTTGGGAAAGGGAAATAAAGTAATTTCCACCCTCCCAAAAGAGCCACTGTCTAAGCTGCCAGCGTGAACCTTCGGTTTGTGTAACACCTGGCAAATGCTCCACTTCCACACTGTTCTATTGCGCATCTTCTATTGCATTTCTAGCCCACATCAGAGAAGCCACAGCTGGACCCCGCAGGGCAGCGATGGAGAGCCTCTTAGAGCTTTCAGTGATGCTAACAGCCTGCTCAGGCACGCGTGCCATGAGTTCGCCACCCCTGCCCCAGGTGATGCACTACACAAGAGGATTTCAAAATCCAAAACCTAAAATGCCCCACAACTGGCCACGGTGGGGCAGGCCTGCAATCCCAGCATGAGGGAGGCTGAGGCAAGAGGATTGCCATAGTTCCAGGCCAGCCTGGACTAACAAAGCAAGTTCATGACCAGCCTGCACTACACAGTGAGACCGTCTTAAATTAATTTGTTTATTTATTTATTTTAAAAATGCTCCAAAATGCAAAGCTTTTTGAGTGCAGGCCTGATGTCACAAGTTTGTTTTATGCACAAAGTTATTAAACTATTGCATAAATTACCTTCGGGCTACATGTATACAGTATGTACAAAAGAATTCTGTGTGTAGATTTGAGCCCCAACTCCAAGACGTCTCATGATGTATATGAAAATATTCTGAAATCTGAGAAAAAAAAAATCCATGGCCTGAAACATTTCAGGTCCCAAGCAAGCATTTTGGGTGCAGAAAACTCGCCCTGTGTGACTAGGACGCAGACATAATGCTACTGATCCAGTGCGGCATGATGCTGTACACTGTAACTCCTGAACTCTGGCAGGCTGAGGCAGGAGGATCATAAGTTTAAGCCTGGCCCAAGCAATTGAGTGAATTAGGAAGACCCTGTCTTGAGATAAAAAAATAAAGAGCTGGGGACAGAGATCAGTGCAAAGACCCTGTGTTCAGTTCACAGTACTGAAAACAAAAACTCTATTGATTCTATAAGAAACCCTTCATTAAGTCACACAAAATATATGTTAATGCCAAATAACAACACTGTAATGATGACAGTGTAGTAGGACCCCAATCCCAGTAAATGATCGACCCTCTGCACTAGAGCTCAAATAAAAGAACGGTATTATCAGCACTAAGTAATACTGACTAAGCTCCTGCTCCATGCTAAGGACAGATTTCACTGCATCTCACCCAGGAAACAAAAGTAAAAGCAACGCGATGTGCAGCGTTTCACAGATGAGAAAGCAAGGCCAGGATTGGAAGGCGTCACATCAACAGCAGCTCTGGGATTCACGGTCAGCGCCGCTCTCAGTTTCACCCGGAACACGGACAATTGGTGGGGGCCTGGCCAAGGACGTCCTCAGCTGTCTCCCCAGCTGCGCCCCTGGACACTAGGGGCAGAGGAGCCACCTGGGGGCCCCAGATGCCATGGTGTCCGGGTCAGAGGGGAGCACAGAGCCCAGGACTCCAAGGAGATCCCAGGGCCAGGATGAAATGGTTCTCAGGCCACTTGCATCCCAGAAGTCCTGAATCCTATCCACCTGCTGCCCCTCTCCGAGGCATCACCCCCTCCTGCCCCCAGCTGCTGTCCTCGGTGGGCAGCGCTGTGACGCTGAGCAGGTGGGAGCCAGGCACCCCATGCCAGGCCCAGGAGCACCCCAAAGACTTGGAGAAGCCGCCCCTGAAAACGCCATTAGTGCCATAAGTTCACAAGCAAGTCACCTCCGATCAGTGACAGTGAAAACCTAATGAAGTGCTTTTCAGTTAAGAGGCAGCTCCGTCTCCCTTGTCTGCCGTAAAAATGGGAGGTTTCCAGTATCCACTGATCTGACAAATATTTCATAAGTGCCTTGTTATCTACACAGGGTCCACACGCGGGCCATGGAAGAAAGGAAGGAAAAGGAGAAGAAGCCACCTTCTTCTGTTCTCCAGGCCAGGGCGCCTGGGCCTGCGGAGACAAATGTGTATAAACAAACAGTCCCAACACAGCTGTGGTGGCTGTTGCAAAACAAACAAATAAACAAACAGAGGAAAAGGGGGGTGTTTTCTCTTCCTGGCTCAAATGCAAAACCATACTCCAGTTCCAGGTCGAAGGAGCAGAGAGGGAGGTGTGGATGTAAGGCAGGCGGCCCTGGCACCTGGGACCACGCGGAACCCCACGCCCCAGGAGAGTTCACCGCGTCCTTGGGGAATAAGACACAGAGAGATTAAAACCAGCAGCCACAGCCGGCATCCGGAGCCCTGACCGCCGCGGCTGGGGGCAGTGAGGAGCCCTGCAAGGCCAGAGCAGCAGGCCAACCCACCAGGACTGGGCCCCTAAACTGGGAGCTGAAAGAAACTTTTTCATTTATGCTGATTGCCTCGGGGGGTTTGTTACAGTGACAGGAAGCTGACTAACACACCACGGAAGCATTTCTTTAAGGAGGGAAATGAGCGGATGGAAACGGAACACATCAGTGTTACAAGAAGAGCTATTTCCTATTGGGCACCTACTGTCTACCATCACTACTACTCCAGGAGCTTTCCCCATACTCACTCTAACTTTCCCAACAACTTTACAAAATAAGGATACAAAAATAAGCTGACCCAAAACAGATTTCTTCCGCACACTGAGAGAAACTTCAGGTGCAGGAACGGTTCTGAAAAGCCGTCTGTCCTTTCGTGAAGGAAGGTGCAGCTATCTACATCAGTAAACTGCAGATGTAAACAGAGGCTGCCCCAGGGCCCAGTGTGAGCCTGGGAAAGACCCTGTCCCTGGAAGGCGGATGGGACCCTGCACACCACGCCCGCGGGGATCATCCTGGACCGTCACATACTTTCCCCGGGGACTCTGGCTTCAGGTACCACTGAGGGACTTCCTGGATTATTCTAACCAAGACCAGCTACGTGACTCTCCAAGTCCTCTCCAAACTAAAACTTCAAGGCCCCACGTTGGAAATAATGTTAAGAATTTCAAGACATCTGAGCATTAAGCCAATTGTGGCGTCCGAGCTTGAGGGCCCCATCCAGTTGCCCGGTCAAACACTTCTGAAGCAGCCTCCAGTTGAACCCAAGTTCCGGCCTCCCCAGAGCAGTAGTAATTGGGTGCTGCGCAAGGCACCTGGCCGGCTCCTGGAGCATGGCTCTTGCAGCCTTATTCTCTGAGAATTGGGCGGCATAGCACCAAGTAAGGCCGCTCTCTGGCTGCTGTTCCGAGGGCCCAGTCCCTCCCTCCCCCAGTCCAGTTTCCACAGCTCATGTGGGGCGGTAATCAGTGCGTAGGAATTCGGTGCTCTGCCTTCTCAGTCATCCCGAAGATCAAGAACACAGGAGACAATATGACAACCACTGTTAAGTTCCTAGCATCTTGTTTTGAAATCCTGTATCGCTATTGTGTTGTTGTTGTTCTTTGTTTGATTGCTTTTTGGTTTTTCTGTTTTCTCTAAAAAACAAAAACAAACAAAGAAAAAAAAACACAGGGGAAGCAGTGAGGGCAACAATCTGCCCTGCTTTTAAAAACCAACAAGCCAGGCACGATGATTCCTGCTGTCATCCCAGCACTCTGGGAGGCAGGACGGTCACAAGTTCAAGCCTGGCCTGGGCCATTTTGCAATCCAGCAAGAAAGACCCTACCTCAAAATAAAAAGTAAAAAGGGCTGGGAACGTAGCTCGGTGCAAAGGCCCTGGCTCCATCCTCAGTACCACAAAAGAAAAACGAAGCTGCTGAATGGAACACACAGCCAGCGCCTGGTGAAATAGTGACAATAACAAACATTATTCCAGCCCGATCCTCTGGATATCCGAGGGCAACGCATTTGCTTCTGTGCAGAGCTCCCTTGGCTGCCCCCCGAGACAGAGCCAGAAGCCCAGAACCTGCACGGCACTGCGCTTGACTCTGCCTTGTGTAAACTCTTCGCAACCACGTGTTGGCATAAACCGGGAAAAACACGAAACGCCAGGCTACGGAAGCAACACCATTCCTTCAGCGCCTCTTGCTCGCGTTCGCAAGCAACTGGCAGGTGTGTCAAGGGACAGATTTGGGTCCAGGCAGTCCGGACAGAATCTGAAAATGCACTTTCCACAGGTCCAGGTGAGGCGATGCTGCAGGTCCACAGAGCTTCTGCAGCCCTGCTGCTTTCCAGACAGGAACTGCTGGACCAGAGAAGGCAAGCGTTGTGCTGGGGTCACACAGCCTGTCAGGGACGAGGCTAGGAGACAACTCGCTCCTAGTGACTTTCTGTCCCAAGCTCTTTCTGCTGTGTGCTGAGGTCCCCCTTCCCCACAGGACGGAAGGATGTTTCTGTGAAAACAAATCTCGTTTCCCTTTCCTTCAAAGACAACAATACAAATAAACAAACGCAAACAGGCACACAGGTAGTGGACAGGAGCAAGATTCTGGGCCCCCCTCGGATCCCAGCACCAGAGTCCTGCAAACAAAGGTGCTCAAAGTGCATCATGTGTGGGGTGGGGGCTGCTCCGATCACACCACTATTACTTGTTCTTCTTTCCTTAAAGACCCTCCCAGCCCCCACTGCGTGACTTCTCCAAAACTTTCTGTCCTTACAGACTAAGTTTTCCCTAATTGTGTTTTCTTAAACTAAGAATTAATTGTTGGGAGAACGCGCAAAGCCAGCTACTGGTCTAAGTCAATACCAAGAACCACGAGAAGTGGTTTGTATTCCAGGACCCGCAGGACACTGAGCTCCTAACGTCCTGGGCTCGGGACTGCCCCAGGCTGTGGAGTGTTGGGGGGCAGCACCCGGTGGCTGCCACCTGGGAACTCGAGGCAGCTTCCTGCACGAAAGGCCGGGCTCCAGCCCACGGGCACTGCAGGCCCACAGCGCTGCGTCACAGCCGCACCTCATCCCAAGTTCCCCAGGACTCCGTGACGGCCACAGAATACTAGCAGAAAAGGACACGGCGCTGCCTCTGGGTGTATTCGGCCACCGTGTTCACACGGGCATGCTTAGACGGACACCCAGGCGGTGGCTCTGGCCACTCGGGAGGCCAAGGAACAGACAGCTAAGGCTCCAAGGCAAAACTAATTCTTCTTCTGGCAAGAGGAAGCCGGTGGGCCTCCAAAGCCACAGGAGCCCTCTGTTCCAACAGGGAGGTGACCGGACGGCTGGACCGGCAACCCTCCCAGCAGAACCTCCTGGGCCCAGCTCCAGTCACAAATGGGGACCCTGGAGGGGGGTCACCACACAGGTGTCATCGCCAGGGCCACCCCCCGCGGCTCACAGCACCTCCCCTCTGCCTACTGCAGTCCCTGAGCCCAGAGCCCCCCGAAGTCAGAACAGTGTCTCAACCCTGGCACCCAGCACCGTCCTGGCCGCTGTTAACCTTACTCCTGATCCTCTTTGCCCCCTCCTTGTCCCCCAGGGGGCTCCCTAAATAAATGGGAGCTGGACAGGCAGTCCAGCCACCCCAGCTCAGAGACGGGGTGAGTCAGCAGGGGGCAGCCGTTCATGTGTCTGGTCGCTCTGCCTGGACGACACCCCCAAAGTACCAATGGCTTCTCAGCCTGGCCGGCAGGGCACAGTGGCCCCAGCACTGCAGCAGAAGCCGCACCCTTGGGGCGGTGGCAAGTACGGGGCACGGTGACTCCCGACCTGGCCAGGGCCCTCGGAAGCCTCTCACCCACCCACAAGGCCCTGCATCCCTGTCTCCCAGAAGCCAGTGAGGTGGGCGTTGCGCACCACAATCCATTCAGAGGGCAACCTGGGCCCCGCCAGCCACCCCAGGTCCCGGCAGAAGCCTGGCAGACACCCCATGCCAGTGTTTGACTTCAGCCCAGCAGCTTCGCTGGGGACAGAGACAGGGAGGCAGCCCAGGCTGGGAGCCCCGGGGAGCCCCAGGCAGGCGGGCTCCATAGCAGGGCCACCGGATCTGCACCCAGTGGGATGCGACTGACCCTGGGTGCTTGGCAGGGTAGGACCCCCTCCCCTCGAGCTGGGCCCAGGGGTGGGCAGCAAGGACCCCCAGAGTTGCCAGGGAAGAAGAGCGTGTGCCAGCAGCGCCCTAAGCATGTGTCCTGGCCCAGCTCAGAGGCCCAGGGCCCGGGTCCCTGCCTCCCTGTGTCCCTCTGTGTCACCATCGCTTCCCAGTACCTGGGGCTGTGCTTGGCATGGTTCATATTCGATCCATCCTTGGTTGACAAATAAATGGGCCAAGACAGCTCGCCAGACAGGAGGATGAGTACCCAGACCCACTGTCAACTAATGAGCCTGGGAGAAGTCCCCCAGCCTCGGTCTGCGCATGAATAATGATATTCCAAGCCAGGAATGAGGACACATGCCTGTAATCTAGCAGCTTGGAAGGTTGAGGCAGAAGGATCCCAAGTTTGAGTCCAGCCTGGGCAACTTAGTGAATTAGCAAGACCCTGTCTCATAAAAAGGCTGGGCATGTACCTCAGTGCAAAGGCTCTGGGTTCTGTTCCCAGTAACAATAATAATAATGCCTCAAATTATAATATCCCTCTCTCCGAATCTCCTGGGATACATCCCTCAGGCCTCTGGGACGAATGCATGGAATTTAAAAGAGGCATATTATTTAGGGCCATTCAACACCATGCAATACCCACCACCCACAGGAAAAAAAAAACATTCTGGGTTTGGGAAAATAGGTGGCCTGATACTATAAAAGACTGAAGAATAGAAGTTACAGGACATCGAGCAAAGAGTTTCTTTAAAATGTTATTTCCTGGGCACCTGCACTGCCTCCTCTTTCAGAAGACGCTTGCCTGCTTGCTGCTGCTGAGTCAGTTCACCCCCAGGGACGCTGGTAGAAACCAAGTCTCAAGCGAGGATCAGAGCATAGCACGGCTGTTGCGAACGTCTGTTCTCCTCTCGGTCTCCCTCCCTCTGTTTTGAGAGTTGCAAGAACTCGCACCAGAACGCCAGGGAGGGTTCAGCGGCCTGCATCCCCTCTGAGGCACATTAACAGCCCTGCTCTGAATCAGCCCATTTTACAGCCATGAAACAGAGGCCTGGGGCCTGGGTCTCCTACCCTAGGCACACAGGGCCCAAACACTGTTTCCCTCTGCAAGCCACGTGGTTCACAGCTGCCTGTCCACGCCATGCACAGTGCCCTCTTCCCATTTCCTAGATGCATGCCTTTCTGCTGAGGGTCCTCATCTATGGGTCCAGTGCCAGGACCCCCCCAACCACACTGTGTGCGGCCTCTGCCTGGCACGCTGGATGCAGGACCCTGGACGTGCTGTGAATGCTCTCGTTGGCAGCAGAGGCGATCGCTGTAGAACTAACTGTTCACTGAAAACACCTGAGCCTTACTCCTGGAGACCCGCCTCCTGCACGGCTCCTCCACGGACAGGCACAGGGTCACCCCTGCTCAGGCCACCCCCGGACAGCGTGGGCCCCGCTCCGCCCTAACTTTCTTTTCCAGCCTGTTCCATGCCTTAGCTCAGTGCAAAGGCCCTAGGCTCCGTTCCCAGTGGTGGGGCCTTCGCGTCTTTCCTTCGACTCCTCCCAGAGCCAGGCAGTCCTGGTTCCTTCCACTGCTCCCCACCCCCGCCTTTGAGTTTAGAACAGCAGCTGGCACACGGACGTCATGGAGGGGACAGAGGCCCCTTCAGGACCCACTGACCAGGAAGTGAAGACAAATCCCGCAGCCCTCTCACCTCCCACCGGAGGTGGGCCCAAAGCTTACAGAGTGCTTCCCTCTTCACCTCCTGATCCCGCACGCTCTCCAGGGGCTGAGAGCAGAGCCACTTCCGGGAGCCTCTCCCCACCCCCCAGGTACTGCCGGGGCTCACGGCGCAGCCGGGCCGGCAGGAAGGCGGCTCACAGAGAGGCTGGGAGATCACCTGGCCGAAAACCAAAAGGAGCAGTAATTACAGACAGCAGAGGCCCGTGAGCTCAGTTGGCAAAACAAACCCACACTTTGCTACCAGTACAGTTTCTCCATGCATCCTGGGCTGCGGACCCCGCTCTCCCCACCCCCGGTCCCTCCCACACTGGGCCAGGGACCCCACCCTGTGCTTCCTGCACCCATCACTGCAGGGCCAGCCTAGCGCTCGAGCGGGAGTCCCGTGGCCGGCACCCAGGGCTGTGTCCGGTGCGCTTCTCCCCAGCCGGCCTGCTCTGGAGACAGACGAAGGGCAGGCCGCGCTTGTCACCGTGAGCAGGACAGCAGCCCCCTACAGTCCGCAAGGATTCTCCATGTGGGAACACGGCTGCCCACAGCTCCTGGGGACACAGAACCCACAGCGGATTTAACACGGCCCACACGGCTCTTCTGGAAGGAGTGTGCTGAGCCGCTCCAGGGTGCAAAGATGCACCCTAGAAATCTCAGTCAGCAAGCGAGCAAAGGCCCCACGAAGGAGTAAGATCGCACAGAGTGAATGCAGCGGAGTCCACCGGATCGGCCGGCCGGAGAGACCCATAACCAGACACACGGGACAGAGCCCACGCGACAGAGAGCGTGATGTGACAGAACCAAGCGTGAGCAGGCAGCTAGCCAGGGACCTCGGCACTGCCACAGAAAGCTCGTGGCAAGAGCCATGGTGTGTTCAAAGCCGGGGGACAATGGCGAGCAGATGTGGGACAATGTGCCTTTTCCTGTAATCAATTCTGTCCTTAAAAATTAAACATTCACCTTATTTTTCCGTCACAGGCAGACTCTGGGCTGCGTTGGAATGTGCACGAGCCCCTCAGTGGCCTGGACAGTGATCCAGGCAGAGGGGAAGCAAGGACAGAGGCTGAGGCGGGCAGGGGCTGGAGGACTCCAGCTGGGAGAGGTGGGAACAGGGACGACGGGGACAGGTGTGGCCCTGGAGGCGGCAGGTGCCGGCGCAGCAGGGAAAGGGCCCCGAACAAAGGCCGGGCGCCACCTGCTCAGAGGCGCAGCCGTGTGTGCACCCTGCTCCCTCCCTGGGCGGCAGACTTCCTCCCCACAGCACAGCCACGAGCTTTAATTGCTGAACAAATATTTAAGGCAGCGGAAGTGCCCTCTTGGTAGTTTGCACAGGAGGTGCTGCTGGGCAGGTGGAGGGGCTGCGGGCCAAGGATCCGGGACCCGGGGCGCAGGGCTCGTCGCTCGTGGACGAGACTCCAGAGCCCGTCCGAAGCGCTTGCACCCGCATCCTGGACCGGCTCCCAGGAGGAGATGCAGGACGGTTATTTGTGCAACAGGGTGATCGTGCTCTCTCTAGCACAACCCTGAAACCTGCTGACAGGTCCTTAACCGATGAGTGGCAGCCAGCGGTGGGGGGGGCGCTCCTCATGCTGCGAGCCAGCACCTTCCTGCCAGGGAGGAACCAGTGCTGCGCCTGCACTCTCCACCGTCTCTCTCCTCCAGGCAGGAGTGTGGCCGGGCTGGGACGGGACCTGGAGTGCGCGGCAAGCTCACAGGGAGCTCACTCGCCTCTGGCCTCCTCCACAGGAAAGGGGGTGCAATGGATCAGGGACCCCCCGCTCGGCAGCAGACTCCACCCCAATGGAGCTACCTGGCCACAGGCAAAATTCCAGCTCCTTGGCTCAGGGACGCCAGTCCTGGGTAGGCTGCTCGGGTTGCTGTGAGCAGCAGAGAAAAGGGGGAAATGGCACAGGGGGGACGGCATCGCCAACTGCTGCGCCTCACCCGCCAGCTAAGCGCGTCTCTGACAAAGCCCCACACCGCGCAGGACAGCCCTCCACAGCGTGCAGGACGGTCCTCGGGAGCTGGCCGCGTGCCGATCCTTAGGGTAGGCACAAGCAGGGTCAGCAGGGCCAGCACCTCACTGACCATGCGGGTGGGGAACACAAGCAACCAGCTCACCCCAGGGGCGGGGACTTTATGCAGGGCCATGAATCCCGCACACAGCGAAGGCCGAAGGTGAGTGGACAGTCCCTGGAACGAGTCCATTGCACGTCTGGCTTCACCCAGAAGCAGCGTCCGCCTCCTATGCGGACAGACAGGCGCCTTCCAAGGGCATCCAGGACTTAGGTCCTTTTTGACCTCGAGAGGCTGATCCTTCATAGACCACAAGAGTCCACGTCCTTGAGAAACACTCGGCAGGTAGACCCGAAGGCCACAGTGCGAAGTGAAGTAAGTCAGACGCACAGCTTAACCAGCGCATGGCTCCTCCGACACGAGAAAGCCAAAGTACCGAAAAAGTAAAGATCTAGAGAAAGAACAGACCGTAGGAAACAGGGGTAGAGCTTCTACAAATGGAAAGGGGACCAAGAGTTGAGATGCGCTGTGTACGTGTACCAGCTCC
>RJWT010039255.1:0-12712 GCA_004365215.1 Cuniculus paca | reverse complement strand
GGATGTCCAATTATCTTGTTTAGAAACCCTATATTGCTTTCATTGTTTTGTTTTGATTGATTTTACTCTATTTTGTGTTGTTTGATTGTAGTATGTCTGAAGATGTAGGCAACTATCCTGAAGATAACAAACATTATGGTAACCACTGCTGTTCTACTAGTATCTTGAACTTCTATATTTCTTACATTGTTCTGCCTTGTTTGTTTTGGTTTTTTTTGTTTTGTTTTTACTGTTTTATTTTGTTGTATTTTGTTTGATTTTACTCATCCTTGATGGTATGGGCAGGTATATTGCAGATAACAAGAGGCATTATGGTAGCCATTATTGATTGCCTTTTACCCTGTTTAGAAGTCATCTACCATGTTCTTTGTTTTGTAGTGATTGGCTCTACTCTGTTTTGTTTTGTTTGGTTGTGTTTTTTTCAAAATAAAAAATAAAAGAATTATATTGGAATAACTGTTTTCAAGTTAAGTGGTATGCATAATAATGGCTTAATAAACCATATCTTGATAATAATTTCAAGACCAATACAAGAAAATAAAGAAATAATATCTCAGTTGTGTTTTCTGATAACTTATCTTAGAATGGAGGCAGGTGCAAACCACACCATATAGTTAGATAGTTATTTCACCTGTGCTTAAAGCTGGGCCAAGTTTCATATTCACAAATAATCAAAGTATACTGTTCAAAGTCACTTTGTATGTTTACAGCTCTCAAAAAGTCCCCCTTTCCTTTGCCTGATGGATAAGAAATAGCCTGCTACATTTTTCTTAACTAAGGGTCTCACACATTGGCAATTTTGTCAACCTAGATGTAAACACCACTGCCACGTCCGAATCATAATAAATTTTGTTTACTGTAGTTAGACATTGGGTTTGCTTACATTTTAGTTAAAACAGCTGAAGATTTATCCTTCTGTCAGACCTGCTGGAAAATTGAGAGTCTTGTGCAAGTTGTAAGCTTTCTGCTTAATCTTCTGGAAACTTTTCCAATTTTCCTTTAATAACACCAGGAGTCCAGTGGTGTGCCACTTATGGATGGAGGGGGAGGAGTTTTTCATCCCTAGTCTTACTCCTTACTCAGCTGACAAGCTCCACAGAAATGAAATGCAGTAATGTACATTAGCACTAACTTATAAACTAGGCTGTCACCATCAGGTAAAATTGATCACAAATTACTGATTACTGAATCAAGAAAGTCATCAGTTATATTGTACTTGATTACTTTCTCATAAGAAGAATATATTACTGAATATGGTGAGATTACTCATGCATAAGAATGTAAAAGTGACACCCCAGCAGCCCACACTCAGGAGGGAAGGAGAATTGTGCTGAGGAAGTAGAATCCAAGTTCTATATAAAAATTCTTTTAAACTGGTTATTATATTATAGCCGAGGCTGTAATATGGACTTGAATAATTCTCAACTGTTTTCTGGTTTGAAAGCATGTTAATCACACAATCTTCTTTCTAGGAATGCCCTGATCTCTTTCATCAACTATTTTTCCTGATAGAAAAAGCTCTGATACTTGCAATGATAAAAATTGACCAATATAATTAATACAAGTCTTACTAAGACAAGTTAAATAAAACATGATTTTCTTGATAGTTCATTTTTTCCCTTGAGACCCTGTTTGGGTTTTTATTTCCTATGTTGTATTCCAAAGAGCCCCTCTTTCAGGGGAAGACCATATTGTCAGGTTGGGAGTCATTAAACAAATCTTAAGCAAAAAGTGAGGGAGGCATAGCATGCTCACATGTCTAATCAGCTTACCAGGAATGTGGAGCTTCCACATTCTTTTAGGATAAAGAGTGCATTTGTTTCTATATAAATAGCTTTATCATTACCAGATGATGCAGCTGATCAAAATTCCCATTCTGGAAAAAACAAATGGTGGGCATATAGAAAATAAAGTAAGGTGAGTATTTTACATATTTATATCTATGTACTATTCAAAGCATGATTTTCCAAATTGAGAGTTTTAGACAGTCTCTGGGATAAGCATCTGTATAAACAAACAAACAAAAAACATGTCAAAAGAAAAATGGGAACATCTTCCTGGATTGTTGATTTTAAACTGATTAAGTGCACGGTAGTCTAAAACTGTTTAGTTCAATCTCTTATGTTATTTTCAAGTTCAGAAAGCAATATGCTTTCCTGTTCAGGGAGTGACTTCAAGTATTTTTCTTTTTTGCATTGTGCCTTTCAGTCACATCTTCTTTACCAAACTATCAGCCAAGATGCCTTTATGTGAACACAATTTTCTCTACTGAGATATGATATTACACTAAGAGCACTCACACTGCTCCTAGTCATAGTACTGCAATTGATACTTAGTTCTTTGGCTTTACCTGAAGTCACCAACATCTGGAAAATGCCTGGAAGGGAGAGTATTGAGAGACCTATCTTCCTTGGTGTGAGCTTTGATGTTTCCATAATTATTTTACTTTATTTACTTTATAGAGAAAAAAGAATAAGCAGAAAAATCAAGAAGGAAGCAAACCTTAAAAAACAACAACAAAAGCAAAATGACAGCAACAACAAACAATAGCTATATAGGTTTTCAAAACAATTTTGATAGGAATTTAACAATGGTTGTTATACTGCAAATTGTTATCTTCAAAATAGTTATTCAGGCTACCAGATATAGGAATAAAACAAAACAATGAAATGGAGCAAAACATTAGATTTCCAAAACAAGACAGAAGGAAATCCCCCACAGTTGCCTCAGTGCACACTGCCATCCTCCAAATAGATGCCCAGACCACCAGCTCCAGGCCTGCAAAGTCAATTAAACAATACAAGCATCAAGCTATTCCTTTTACATCAGTTGCTAGCATCTCACCCTGAGTTCCTCTGAATCAACAAGTTGCTTACTGGGGAGTGGTTTCCCAGCCTGCACACCAGCTGGTTCATGGGAGGGCAGAGTTTATCTTCTTGCTGAGTCTTGTCCCATTCCCCACAGCAAACACTGGCTCACAGGAAGGCATGGTTCATCTTCTTGCTGAATCTCTTTGCATTCTCCATGGCTGACCCTGGCTCATATGTTTCCATAATTATTAACCAAAATGTTAAAAATTTATGTTCAGATTCTGTCAGTTTCTCTGAGAAAATGTAACTTTATCCTCAACATCCCTAAGTGGTAGTCAAATTTCCTTTATCAAATCACAAAAGTTCCTAACCAAATAAACTTACAGCCTACAGATACCTGATCAAATTTTATTGTTTTGAATATGAATACCACTACAAGCAAACTCCAAGTTATCACTAGAAGAAAATTCAAGTTATATTTGTCAGAACAGTTTTTCTTATATATCTCAGGTCTAGTATTATATTCTCACAAATAACCATAGCACACTCAATCCTCACTTAAGAATCAACAGCCAGAACAACTCATAAGTTAGTAACTTTAATATTTGTGAGATTTTTTAAGAACACATCATTCCCCCCAAAAAGAAACAATTTTATTTCAGATCATTTGTTTTGTCATGTATAGTATATATACATATATGCAAAAGAAATAAATAATAACTGTTAACATTGATGCTTATCTAATTGTTTACTAGAAGGTTTTAAAAGAGTCGTGGTATTTTGGAATATTGAGTTGTTTCCTTGTAATTCATTATAAATGTGTTCTGGATATACTCATAAACAAAAACTTTAGCTCCAACCATTTAATCATGAAAACTGGTTGTTTATAACAATAGGATATTTAATGCTATAGGACAGAAAACAAATGTCATGCAATGCATTTTTTCTTTGTTTGAGCTTTATTCTTCAGTAAGATCTGACAAATATTGGCATTATATGTCACTAAGAAGTAAAAGATCATGCTCTGACCTTCAAGAATCCCCACAATATGTACATTATGTTGATGTGCCCTTTGTTTTTTCTATCTTGGTTTGCTTTGGCAGCTTCTGCAATTTCAGGATGAGCAAGATTGTTTTACCAAGTTTCCAATGGCATCATTTTAGCCAAAGAATTAAATAAAGGTGAAGACTACTTCTTCCAATATTTATTGATTTCACTCAGACACAGCTGGAAGTCAGGACATGTTAAGAAAGGAATAGGGCATAAGTGGCTCAGATGTTCATTTAGGATCATTTGGAGACCAAAGTGACTTCACCAAATCAAGTGTAAACTTTTCAAAACGCAGTGTGATCTTAAATGAAAAACCTTTTGAAAAAGGATGTACCAGAGAAGGTCAAAATTACTGCTTCTCCCTTTAGAAATGGCATCCACTCAGATGTCAAAATGTCCCTAATCCACAGACTTACTCCCTCTTCCATTGCTATCTTTGCCTTCTCTTTATTTAAACTCCCAAATTTCCTAAAACCATATCGTATATTTTGCTGTTTTATTATGTGTTCCTTGTTTTACTCAAAGGTATTGCCTCCTCAGATGGAAGCAAGTTAAGATAAATGACCATATCTCCTCCTTCTTGATACATGGCACGACACAGAGTATTAAAATAATTTTAATGGGGTTATTGCCTAATTACAAATTAGATTTAAAATCAGATAGATGACAGGTAAAACATTAGCATTGCTAGGTTCCTACTTTCTTTTATGAAGACAGAAAAATGTCTCTTTAATATTAATCACGCATTTTGAATTTTCAAACAAATTTTATATTTGCTATCATTATTTATTTATCATCACCACCTTCAAAAATAACAGGACTCACAATTTGTGTCAGTGTAAACACACGTTCACATCAAGAGTGAATGACAGAGTCTAGAACTCAAAGTTCATATTTTTGAATGGAAATTATTGACTTTAAATAACACCAACTAAATTTACTGAACATTGAGAAAAAATAAAATTTCAGATTCTGTCAGTGAATGACATCAAGACAGTGTCACTAAAATGCAACTGAAAGCAAGAGGTCCTGTGGAGTTTGGTAGATCACATAAAATGCTCCTTTTACATTTATGAAGTATCAAAGCAAAGTTTGCATACAAATAAAAGTAGAAAAAACTAAAAGAAAATTCAGAAGGTGGAAGTAAGATAATTAATCTCAGTCTTGCACATACTCAGGGAAATGGAAGAGTTGATTTTAAACATCTGTTCAATGTTAATTCTTATGATTGACCTTTTCTCATATTGATAATAAATTTGTCATCATAATTCAACCCTATGACCTGTGTCTACCCTGTTTAAGTTTTGCCCAAAATGATATTTTAAGCATTCCTCAACTTATGACACTTGGTCTTTTGATTTTTCAGCTTTATAATTGTGCAAAAGTAATACACATTAAATAAAATTCATGTTTTAAATTTTCATTTAGATTTTTCCTGGGCCAGAGATATCTGGTAAGAGATTGCCTTGTGATGCTAGGCAGTGACAGTCGGCTGCAACTCTCAGTCAGCCACATTATCAAGAAAGTAACAACACACTCAGTGTTCAGTATTTTTTGCTAAACTGTGATGTTCAGTGAGCTTGATGTTTTCAACTTACAATAGATTTATCAGGAGGCGAGGTATCGTAAGTCAAGGAGAATCTATATTTGAATAGATATTTAAATTGAGGCAATATTTATTATCGGTTCCTCGTATTGTTTACCTGGCTTATAATTTAATTGCTTGACTGATCTATTTATTAATATTTAAAGAACTCACTAGTGATTATATTTGTTTAAGAAGTCAAAATTTGTTTCCTAGAAACACGTGGTAAGTTCAGTCAAGTATTACTTAGAAAAAATTTTCCATTATTTATTAAACTTTGAGAATGTGTTGGTCAGCTAATATTTATTAAGAAAATATTAAATGGTCTATAACAGTATATGAGGCATGATAGAAATACAAAAGTGTAAGGAATGGACTCTACCCTCAGATGTTCAACAATCTCATTAGGAAGTACAATGTGTAAAGATGAACAAGTAGCCGACAATCCAAAGTCCTATATAATAAATAACAAACTCATGGTATATTTAAGGATAGGCTAGTAAATGTTTAACAACTGACTCTCAGGGTTGAAAATGACCATATCTGTATCATTTGCCATCTACTGTGGTATTAATCCACCTTCTAACATAGCAACATGAGAACACAGAGTTGGGAAGTGATGCCCACAGTAAGCTCTGGCAAGTGAGTCCTACAGATTCTGGCACAACAGCTATAAAAGTTTAGATGAAGCGAAGATCTCCAGAACCAAAGTGGCTAAGCATGTTCTATGGAGAAATATTTTCATGTCTCTGAAGGGCAATAGGATGGGTAGTGAAGTGTTGATGTGAACACATGCCTCACAAGAGAGATGATACGAGCTACAGTACAGGAATCCAGCCAACAACATAGGCTTAGAGATTAGAAATACATCTAACTGGTGTAGAACATTTGTTGAGAATGATTTTATAGGATGAGGAAGAGCTCTTCACTGCTTTGAATTTTATCCTGTTTGACTTTCCTAAGACACAAATGTCAGTGTCTATAAAGAAAAATTAAGAATAATGACAATTATGGAAATTATTTTTCTTCATAAATCAATTTGAAATTCCAAATGATGTTACTAAAATTGTTTCTAATGTGGAAATTACCTCAAATATTTTTACATAGAGCTCCCCATTTCATAGGAAATTCCTGAAACACAAAATTACTCCTGAAATACAAAGTTTAAATCTCTCTTCAGAGAAACTGGATTAATGTATTGCCAGTTTTATATAGTTTCGATACCATATTGGAACATTTAAAAACATTTTTCTTCATCTCCCACCAAATGAATACATGGTTTGCTCTAGGAATCTTTGCCTCTGATCCTTCTTCATAACAGAATCTACTGTTGCAGCATTATTCTAAAATACTTCCATCCTTATCAGAATCCCTGAAGATAAGGTTTTATTTTGATAATTCATGTGATTGGATATCAAACAGCTACCAAGATATCTACCAATATCTGCTGTTTCATTTTGTTCAGTTTGTCCCTTCTGGCCTGTTTTCAATGGGACCCAAATCAAGACTGAACAAAATCACAGGCTTCCAAAAGCAATTCTGCATTATTTTTGGAAACATTAAGTATTCTTTCTCCATTGCTAAAGTCATAAACTAGGCTGTCTATTGTCCGGCAGACAACCCTGAAACTATTCAGTTTAAACTTTTCAACCCCATTCCTTCCACCAAGTATTAACAGTTTTAAAATGCAAGCTTAGTGTTCATCTGCACTAGCTTTTGTTGGACTTACAAATGTTGAATGCAACAATAAATAGTAATTTATTAGTACTAGTGACCATGAAAATACATTTTACAGCACTAGGGATTGAACTCGTGACCTCATGCTTGCCAGGCAGGTGCTTAGGCCACTGAGCTAGATCCCTGGCCCTTGTCTTTTTGAGACAGGGTCTCACTATGCTGTTCAGCCTGCCCTTGAGCTCACTTTGTAGCCCAGACTGGTCTCTAACTCATAACTATCCTGTCTCAGCCTCCTTAGTGCTAGGATTACAGGTGTGAGCCACCACACCTGGCTTGAAAATACATTTTAATCATTAAGTTAATCTACATAGATAGACCTAGGCAGGTACCTCATCTTCAGTATTTCACATTTCTTCTTAGGGGTCCTTGAATCTATCTTTTTTTCATGTAGCAAATGACTGATGACCACCTTCTTTTTTTTTTTTTTTCCTGCAGCACTGGGGATTGAACTCAAGACCTTGTGCTTGTCAGGCAGGTGCTTAGGCAACTGAGCTAAATCCCCCACCCAACATCCTTCCTTTGTACCTCACATTCTAACTTGTTGCTTCATATCTTCCACTTCTACTTCTATCTATACTTACAGAGGAAAACAAGCAACACAGTAAATAAGGCACAAACCAAGTAACACAGAATCCTTTTGTGCCTTTGACTCATTTTTGAACTTTTCGAGGCTCTGTAACATGTATTTTTTGAGGCTCTGTAACACATATTTAATTCAAGTATCTTCTCCATGTTTAATGCGTACCTACCATTCTGCCATTGAAGTAAAAATAAGATGTAGAAAGTTAGACATAGACAATAGGATATCTTATTTTAAAATGAGGAAAGAAAGAAGGATAAATTATCTTTTCTGATTTATGTAGTAAATTATGGCAAAACAAAGATAAAAATGGGAAGATTTGACTCAAAATGTTGTGGTTTGTGTCTGAACGTCATGGGGGCAGGCTTCTAGACTTTGTGATTGATTCACGGTCCAGTGCTGGGGTTATGGGTGTGAGTGCTACCTGCACCCTAGAGTGGGTAACCTGCATCCAATATAGGGGACATGAAAGAGTCTTCTTTTTGTACTCTTTCCTTTTTGCTGTTGTTGCTTTTGCTGTCTTTCACTGCCATGAACTGTTGCCCCTCTGCCATGTCACCCTGTTGGAGCCAGCTAATTATAAACTGAAACCTTGAAAACGGTGAGCTAAATAAGCGTTTCCTTTCTTCATTGTGGGTGTCGAGTATTTTGTCTCAGCAAGGAAAGAAAAGTAACTAGAAGGCTCAATAAACCACAGTCTTCCAAGAAGTATGATCCAGTGTGTCTGTTAAAGCAGAATACAAATGTGTTTTCTGTTTCAGATAAAAGTGTGGCTAGTAGATCAGAAATAACTATGCATAAATTAATTATCTTATCTACATTCTTTTCAATGAAATCATGATGAAAAGAAATAAATATATAGTTTGAAAAGAATAGCGATGTAGTTAGTTGTCTAATTTTTTTCTTTGTAAATGCTAACTAGAGAAAAGTCAGTTCCACAGTGTCTCTAGTCAAAGTTGAAAGTTGAGGCAATTCTCTACCATGATATTCCTAAAAGCCCTCATTGTCTCACAAGGATTTAAGAAGTATTATTTTCTATGAATTTTGAAGAGATTTCATGGAATTTTTCCCTTCTGCTTTTTTGGTACCAATTGTTTAGTGGCACCAGTCATTCTGTATGGGTTCTGATGTGTAAAGGATTAAATGTGACAAACCCAGGATCAGTAGAACCCTGGGGATCTGGTTCTAGCTCTCATCCTAGCAACTTTCCTGCTAATATCACCTGGAAAGTTTTATCCAGTTTGATTCAAATCCATTTGCAAAGTGTACAAATGCCTCTTCCTCAGGTCTTTCCTCCCAGAGGCTATCCATAATCCCAATAGGTACCCAACTCCCTCCTGGTACAGAAGTGGTCTTGTATGTGGTGAGAGCTTGGGAATGCAGAAGAAAGTGTCCACACTGCTAGAATGCACCTGTCTGCAGCACTGAATAGAGCCAGGGATGGAAAGAGAGGGCCTAGATTGAAAGCCAACAGTTAGAATCACAGCCAGATCTCCCTTAAGCCATCACATGCTGCATGGGTCCAAGGAGTCTGTGAATTATACATTCAAACCTGATGATCTAAGTCACTAATACATTTAACAGTTTCTTTTATTGATTTATAATTTTTGAATATCTAGATTTGTGCTATGAAAGCTTCCTTCAGTGTCTTGCATTAGTTCTGTAAATGTTAGGTGAGGGCCTGCCATCTCCACAGCGGATATGGATGTGCATCACAGAGAAATTTTAGGTGATTTGATCACTGTAATCAAGAACAGACTAAATTTTTTTTAAATAATAATTGGTTGAGACTTTGATGACATAAGTAAGCAGAATTAAAGTTTATGATTACAGAGAATTCTATGTCCTGTTTTCTCTTCCGATTTTGCTGTCAATACTGACTCATCTGTTGATAGGATGTCAAACCTCTAGTTCATTTATTATACAGAAACCGTAAAACAGAATAATTCTTTAGTTTCTTTTGACAATGTCCGTTCCTTAAACTGAGCAAATTTAGCCCAGCTCTCCATTTCTCTTTATAGAGCAATGGTATTTTTATTGAAATGAGAAATCTGCATGCCCATTTCAAAGTGCTAATTCTTGCTCAAAATAGCTTTGGCATGGTATTGTGCAAGATTCCTCCCCAAATCAGGAATTGCTGAATTAACACATCCAGTGAGGAAAATTTAGAGGTTGTGCCCAGTAACTTTACTATGACTGCCAGGGAAGTCCCTCTCACCATTCAAGAGTAATTTCATCTTTGGTTTGAGCAGAACTTTTGTAACTTAATGGGTGATAATTTCCTCCTGTCAGAAATTTCATATTCTGCCTGCCCCTCATCTGGCCTGTGTCACATAAAGAGGAGGGAATGTAATTTTCCACCCACCTGTAGAAAACAGCTATGTTTTATTTCCTATGCGATTCTTAATACACTGCCCATGAAAGGAATTCATTATCCACAGATGAAGTAATTATCCTCGAGTAGAGTAGATTTGAAGCACATAAACTTTAAGTCTGACAGGGATGGGTTTGAAGCCGGGCTCCCCCAACCCTTACATGCTATATGATCCCTGGCAAATTGCTTAATGTCTGAAAGATTCAGGTTTCTCATCTGTAAAGCAGAAATAAAACATCTATCTTACAGAGTAATTGTGAGGATTAGATGAAACAATATGTATAAAGTTTCTGACACCTGGTGGGCACTCAATAATTACTATTATTATTCAAGCATCTAAATAATAAGCACCACACTGTTATTAATTTTTTACTGAATCCATCATTTCTATATGAATCATTTCTATGTGACTTCAAGTCTTTTATCTCCTATAAAGCACTTCCACTTATTTGTCTCATAATTATCTCAATTTAGCCTATGAGACACAGACATCATCAGATTTTAAAAACTAATCCCCAACTTTCTTGCAAGGAAAATGATGTGAATACTCCTTTTTTGTTTTTAAAGCAACAGTATTCTTATACTGATACTGCTACATGCTTCCCGCTTTCCCAAATACCCATTGCTCAGCAAGCTTATAATCTGGTGTTTCCTCAATATTAACTTTGACTTGTCTTGCAGTATCACTAAGTCCTAACTTTTGTACTTTGCAAATACCTTGCATTTCTCTTACCAGTCCTTAATGTTTCTTCTGCTAATATCACTTTAGGTCTTTTTCACTGCGCACTAATGTAAACATCTGCCTGGCACCCTGATCCCTCTCATTTTCATTCTTCCTCTCCCAGATCATTCTCCTGTGCAGGTTTTATTGTCTTCTGCATTCACTCAGTAAGTGAATGAGTCAACTGACTTTTCAAGATCCTCTGATATTTATCTCTGCCTTCCTTTATCTTGTATTTTTATATGATATCATAATAGGGTAATTTTTACATAAATTAGGATATTTTTCCCTGCTTCACAGGCCTTGTCTCCAGTGGTCCCTCCTATTGTAGACTGATATCTATCTCCCCCAAATTCTTATGCTGAAGATCTAAGCCATGTTACTTCTGAATGTAACTGTAATTGGACATAGGATCTTTACAGAAGCAATCAAGTTAAAATGAGGAAGGAAGATAGATATTGGGAAGGAGAAAGAAAATGTTCAAATGGGAAGGGAAATAAGGAAAAGGAGACGGGGAAAAGAACAGAGGGAATAGGGATTCAAAAATAAAAAAGAATAGAAGAAAAACAATAGAAACAAAGTTCTATAGGGGGAGAAGGGAAGAAGGATTGAAGAGGAGGGAGAGAAATAGAAAAAAACTAAGATATATTAAGTACAGGTAAAAATCTCCTATGATGAATGAGATCATTATGTTAAAATTATAACACTAAAATTAATTTACATAAATAAATAGACAAAATGAGGTAAGTAAGATAAATCTTAATTCAGTAAAAGTGATGAACTTATGCAAAGGGACAGTCAGAAACAAACACACACCAGGTGAGCACCAGGAGCTCCAAAGATCACAGGCAAACCACTGTGACGTATTGGGGACCTGTGGGACAGAATTTTTTACATGTTTTAGAAAGAAACAATCCTGTCAACTTCTTGGTCTTTGACTTTTAACCTTCAGAAATGAGAGAGTGTCAATTTCTCTTATTTAGATCAGTCTATATGATGTAGCTTGTTATGTTATAAAATTTCACACCACCCCTTGGAACAGTTGCTCCCCCTGTCTATGTTAGTCCTGTTGGCAGGGGTGGGGAGAAGGGGCTCTACTGAAAGCATGATCATCACTAAAAAGTCCTTCTAGACCACATGCAATAACACTGTCTTCCGATCTCTGACTTTTCCAAACATCTCTACCACAACTGTGACATTCAATTATAGAGGCATGATGTACAACAACTAGACAACTTTCTTTAGGCATTTTTTTTAGACAGAGTCTTACTGTGTAGTTCAGGCTGGGCTTGCATTCACTATGTAGCCCAGACTTGCCTTGAACTCACAGCAATCCTCCCGATCAGCCTCCAGAATGCTGGATTACAGGCGTTTGTCACCACACCCTACATATCTTTTTCTATGCTTTCCAAAATCTTAAATTTCACGTTTAGCTCAAAGAATTTTTCCTGCCTTCAGGAAGTCCACTGTGAATATGCAACACATTTGTATCATTTCTTTTCTATTTGCAAATGATAGATGTTTTTCATGATTAACTGGACATATGGGTGGGAGAAATATCTCCTAGTGTGTTTTTTGCTTTCTTGACAAAGGGGACAGATGTAGCTGATACATCTTTTTCTCTCCCTTCCTCTTATTTTCAGTAGCAAAATCATTCCTGGAGGTACAATAACCATCTTATAACCCAGAAGCATGAGCTCTGAGAATAAACTACTTACATGAATGCCAAAAGTGCATAGCACAAAGTACACGTTGTTGACGATATGACTGACAGCCAAATAAATGTCAGCAAATATGGATCTTCAGACTTCTCGTTACACAAGGAAAGTTATAATTTATTGGTTTCAACCACTTC
>RJWT010039254.1:0-12711 GCA_004365215.1 Cuniculus paca | reverse complement strand
AGAGAAAAAGGAGGACCTGGGGAAGGAGATAAATCCTTCCAGCCTCCTCCCCCAGGACAGTCTCTTCCCATCAGGCGCCACCTCCTCACAGCAAGTCAGCTCTAAACCCTGTGATGCAGTCACTTCCAGAAGCCCCACCTGTAAGCACATAACACTTTGGGGAGACATCTAGGTATAAACCAACATGTTAGTGCTCACCTCATCCCAACTGCTTAACCATAAATTACAGAAGAAAGCAAATTTTAAAGAAACTAAGTTTGTTAGAAATTAGATCCAAATAAATTTCATGGTTTGGTAACGCTCTTGCTGCAGTCCTTTGATCTCTTAAGCAATGGTTCGGATCAAAATAAATTTATTTTCTATTATAATAGATTTTACTAGTCCTGCCCTTGCAATAATTTAATCGGTTATCTAGTCCTTAAATCTAAACCTTTTGCTAGGTTACATCCGAACAGGGTGGGTCTTTCAGTTTTTAAAGGAGGGATTACTAATTGCACTATTTCTGAATAGAAAAATGCATTTGAATTGTACTTTGTAATAAACACTCTCATAAGGAAAACTTGCTGTGTGTTGTTATAACTGAGAATAAATTAAAAAGGGAAGAATTCATAATTCTCACACATTTTAAAGAAAAGATTGAAATAAATGTAATGAAAGGAAAAGCACAATGCAATGTGACCTTATTTTAGTTGTTTTTTTTTTTTTGAAATCTTCAAGATTTGGAGAAATTTGTCATTAATTTCATGCCAAAAATGATGTCAAAATACTGGCATCCTGCCATCTCATGGCCACCTGGTGATCCAATCAACTCTCAAAGACAAGACAGGGACAACACCGCAGGACAAAAAAGACCTTGGATGGTGGCCGTGCTGGGACCAGGCCCTCTGTCGCCATGCGGACAAGGGTTTCTCTCTGCTCTCTGTCCTGTCCTCGCCTTGAACAGCAGACAGCACAGACCCACCCGTGGCTGATCCCAACTGCAGCAGCGGCTCATGAGCACCTGGTGTTTATTCACCAACCTGTGCTTTTGAAAATGCTAGCCACATGCATTATTTTTATTTCTTGGTGCCTCCCTGAAGGAAGAAACAAGGAAAAGGGAAAAGAAGAGAGAAAGTAAGAGGAAAGGAGCAATAGAAAGAGGGGGAGAAGAAAAGGAATAGGGGGAAGAAGAGGGAAAGAAAAAAAAGAAAGGAGAAATAGAAGGAGGGGGAGAAGGAAGCAAGGGAGAGACAGGGGCAGCTCAGGAAACACAGACCCTGTCCCTTTGTTTGTTGCCCTGTGTGTGGGCTCTTGGGAGTGTTTGTATTTGAGGGAAGTGTCATTTCTTGTGTGATCTTCTCTGACACTCAATACTACTGCAAAACCAATTCAGGACCATTTTTTGCTTCCATTCTTTGCTATCTGTCTTGCTCCCTACCTCTGCTGAGCATGCCTTGATGCAGTCAGTGTCATGTTGCTGTAAGAGGGGAACATGGCCCAAAAGCAGATCTGGAGGCAGGACGAGGGAGCTGGCTCTTCTTATCCCAGCCAGATAACCTCAGCTGTGTTATGGAAGCTCCTCACACATCAGTCAGTAAAAATAAGCTAAACTAAAAGGCTTTTTTGAGAAACAACCAAATAAATGAAATTTTCTGTAGGCTAAGGAAAGCAAAGAGAAGATTCAGATAAATAAAATCAAAAGTGAAAGGAAGGCCAGTGTTAACAGTTGCCTCAGAAATAGAAAGGATCACAAGGGATTACCATGAACAATTATGTGCTAGGAAATTGATAGCAGAGGGGAAATGGATAAATTCCTAGAACATACAACCTACCAAGACTGAATCAAGAAGAAATAGGAAATCTGAATGAAGCAACAGCAAGCAAGGAAATTGAAGAAACAGTTTAAAAACAAATTTCACTACAACAATAACAGAAAAAAGCCCAGGACCAGATGGCTTCACTACTGAATTCTACCAAGCTTTCAAAAAAGAGTCAATTCCAATCGTTTTGAAATGTCTCCAAAAATAGAAGTAGAAGGCCTACTTCCAAAGTCATTTTACGAGGCCAGTGTCAGCCTGACACTAAAGCCAAAGACTCCAGAGAGAATAAACTGCAGCCCAAAATCTCTGATAAATATAGATATAAAGATAGTTGATGAAATACTAGAAAGCCAAATTCATCCACATATTCTATCTCAGTATTGACCCAGCAGGACCTACTCATGGGATGCAAGATTGGTTTGTCATACCTAAGCAATCAATATAATTTGATATTGAGAAGAAGAAATATAAAAAGTCACATAATCATCTCAATAGACTCAGAAAAGCATTTGACAAAGTTGATAAAGGTCTATATCTACAGATAATTTTTAAAACTCTCAAAAAATAAGTACAGAAGGAAATTTCAACAAAATGAACTAACAACCCAATCAATGGGAATCTTGAGAGTTTTTCCCCAGTGATCTGACACAAGACAGAAACAGTCTTGTTGATTCTACTTAAATAGGGCTAGAAGTAGCAGCCAGAACAACTGAGCAAGAAAAAGAAAAAGAACTGAAATGTACACAAACCAGAAGGAAATAAGCACATACGTGACCTTATATGTAAAAACCCTAAAGACTGAAAAGATACTACTAGAACTAAACATTTTGTAAATTTGCAGAATACAAAGTTGATATATAGGGCTACGGATTGTTATGATTGATATGTTGTGTCAACTTGAGCAGTTTAGAAGTTTAACTAAGAGAGGCAGCAGTGAGCCAGGACCATTACCTTGTAAATATCCTCATCCTGTGCAAGAGGTGGCCAAGGAGATTTTATGAGTGCTACACCCTCCCCAAGAGGGGGGAGAGGGGGCTGTGTACAATATAAGGGAAGGAAAGAGGCTTGCTCCCCCATCCTTTTTCTCTTGCTGCTTTTGCTGGCTGCTGCCTTGAAGTGTTGCCCCTGTGCCATGCCACCCTGCCTTGGACCAAGATGATTATGGACTGAAACCTCCACAAACAGTGAGCTAAATAAACCTTTCCTTCCTTCATTTTGGGTGTTGGGTATTTTATCCCAGCAACAAGAGAAAAGTAACCAAGACAGGGATATAGCTCAGTGGCAAAGTGCTTGCCTGGCAAGTGCAAGGTCATGAGTTCAATCCCTCTTACCAAAAAAAAAAAAAAAGAATTGATATACAAAAGCTAGTACAACTCATGTACACAAATAACAAAATGCCTGTCAAGAAAATAAAGAAACAATCCTGTATATAGTAGTATCAAAAATAATAAAATATATAAGAATAGGTTTAAACAAGGAAGAAAAATTCATTTGGACACTGAAGACTATGAAACATTGATGAAGAAATCACGTAAGACACAAATAAAAGGAGAGAGGTATTCATGTTTCCTGATCACAAGAATTAATATTTTTAAATGCTCCTGGTACCCAAACCAATACAGAGTCAACAAAATCCTTAATAAAAACCCAGTGGCATTGTTCACAGACAACAAACAGCAGTTATAAAAATTTTATAGAACCACAAAAGACTCCATACGGTTAAAAGAATCTTGAGAAAGGAGAATAAGGTTGTATGCATCACATTTTCTGATTTCAAATTATGTTACAAAGCTAAAGCAAATCTAAAAGCAGTCCATGTTAGAATTTTTTGTCCCAAGCGTAAAATAAAACTTAGAACACTAAAGTGAAGGGAAAATGTAATTACTCCTATTTTTATTCTTTCTGTTGCTTTTTGGTTTTAATATTCCAAAATTACTTCATTTCTCCATTTATCTCTGTTTAGAAAGTTTCCTTTAGCTGTTTTTCATGGCAGGTCTATTACAAATTTTTTTCAATATCCTTCTTCCCAGCCTCAGTGATGACGTTCCATGCTATGCTGCCCAGATGGGCCTTGAATTTGCAATCCTCCTGCCTCAACCTCCCCAAGTAGCTGTGGGTGCTGATTGGCTTGTGCCCAACTATGCCAGCTTAAAAACAAAACCTACCTCAGATAGCACCACAGAACACGTTACTTTCTTCCCTCGATACTAATTGCCAGGCTGGCATCCATGAACCTACTTGAAGGTGTAACCAGATATATCTCCTGCTGTGCATGTGTGTGCATGTGTATGTGTTACGTTGCTGGGGATTGAACCCAGGGCCTTTGCACTGAGCCACATCCTTAACCTTGTTTCATTTTTTATTCTGTAACAAGGTCTCATTAAGTTGCCCAGGCTGGGCTTGAATTTGCAATCCTCCTGCCTTGGCCTCCCAATGTGCTGGGGTGACAGATGCATACCACCACACCATGCTTATCTCTTCTGTCTTTTATTCCTTATTGCATTTCTAACATATTTTCCCTATTTCTGCTGACTACGTGAATTACTCTGCTGAACTCTGTGCTCCAATGGCAACACCAATGCAGTCAAGAACTGAAAACATTACCATAACTGACTTTATTGAATGGTCACTTACGTCACCCCATCTGAAGTAGTTTGCACATGTATGAAAGTTAAAAGCACCACATCCATAGAAGGCAGCTCTTGTTGCAGTTATCATTTTTGTTTTAGAGTTGACAAAACTCTAAAGCTGCAGGACCACATTGCTGTTAAGGCTCAACATATCCAGATTAGAACCCGAAAAGGTCTGATCCCCGGACCAGAACGCAAGGAGTCATGTTTTCCACACACTCCAGGTAATTCAGGGTAACTGCTCAGTGCAGGAAGGTGAGAAGTCCCAGAGGACAGAAGCAAACTTGTTGGGGGAAACAGCATCCACAAAATGGGACAACTCAGCCTGGTCTCTTTCTCCTTGAGTGCAGGGCCATGTAACTTGTCCCCAGCACCAAGCTGGGGATATGCGGTGTGGTTTGCATTCTGGAAGCAGAGAGGAATGAACAGCAAAGCTGGTTTCTGCAGGTACGCAGCACTCAGCCAAGTCTGCAGCCTGGATCCTGATGTCTGTGCTGCTTTTATACCTGCTGGGTGCTGGGAAAACTGTGCCCAGGTCAAAGACATCTGCGTGCTATCTAGCACCTGCACAAACAGTCCCTCCTTCCGTGGTCCCCATCATGTTTGCCACCATACGGGAGCACTCGGATCTGCAGACAGCAGCAGCTCATCACATTGTCATGTCAGGGGAAGGATGCTTCTGGGGCTTTTTTGGTGAACCTAGTTCCTTTTGAGCAGAAGCAGCAAAGGCTCCAGACCCTCAATCATAAAGCAAGCTCCAGGGAATCAGAACAAAAATAAAGCTTTAATACAATTATCCTGTGTGCAAGCTTGCAGCTTGAGTATTCTCAGAGCAGCAGGAGGAAGAGTGTATGAATATAAAGGAGTTGTGCAGCCCTCAGAAAGCACAGAGCTAAGAGTTAATGAGCAGGCATCTGCCTGCCTGCGGCCCAGCAGGCTAATTATCCCCAAGTGCCCTTCCCACCCAAGTCCCCACAAAGTCACAGGCACTGTGGTTGACGAGGATGAATGGTCCAACTCACAGTCAGCTTCTGCAGCTTGTCAGACTCCTCTGGAAATAAACCTGCCTGGCCCCAAAGCCATGATGATCTGAGAGGCCCCTGAAGGATGCCACAGAGGGAAGGTGGCCCTGGTGGACTGGGTCTGCATCCTCCTGCAAGCCCAGAGGCAGCGTCCTGTGCCCCAGAGTCCTGGAGCAAAGCGCCTTGCCTCGTGAGTATCTTCACACCAGGACTTGGTGCTTGCCAGGTGCCGCAGCTCAGCACGACCTCCCTGCTCCTAGAAACAGCAGGTGAAACAATTCTGCTGAATGAGAATCTAGGCTGTGACTCCAGGTCCCAAGCCACCCTGCTGGGATGTAATGGCTCTGCCCCTCTGCCTCATCAGACTGAATTGGAAATGGGAGCTGCGCGCCAGGCGGCAGAGAACCCCAGGGAGGCCTCCCGTGATGCACTTTCCCCTGCGTTGCCATCCAAGGCTCCTGGAACCAGGTAAGCCCAGATCCAGGCAGGGGTGGAACTGCGTCCTGCGGGCTCATGCGACACAGTGATGAGTGTGGTTCTCTGCCTTTCTGAGGCAGGGAGGGGATACTTACTCAGTGCTTCCAGCCCATTTATGCCTCCCTTCCTGCACATGCACAAAATTGCTGGAACCAGTGTTGTTCCAGGCTTTGGGGACACATTACTGAGGGAAGCCGTCAAAGTAGCCACACCCCTAAATCCTTGAGGAAACGGTATTTGCGTGCTTGTGTGTGTGTGTATGACTGAACCCCAGGCTGTCACATGGAGCTACATCCCCAGCCCGTTTAATTATCTCTTTGATTTTTGAGGCAGAGTCTCATTAAGTTTCACGGACTGGGCTTCAAGTTGGGATTCCCTAGCCTCAGCCTCCCAGAGTGCTGGGATCACAGGTGTGTGCCATGAAGAGCGGGAGGCAAGATGGAGACAGACAATGAGGGAAATGCATGGTTCTTAAAAGATCACTGTACGGCAGATTTTAAAGAAAATTACAAGTACTGTGGTTTAGAGAGAGAGACAGAAAACTGCAATGGAGACCACGTGAGAAGGGCGGTGGGGGAACAGCGGTCCGTGAGCGTGAGGGGTGCACGTGTGCACCACAGGGCACACCTGCTTAGAAAAGAGGATTTTAATCCAAGAGTTTCAAACCCAGAGCAAAGGAATATCATCCTGACTCTGTATTCACTCAAAAAACCTCTTTTCTTAAAAAAAATAAAAAATGAGGATAGACAGGTTAAATTTTAGGAATTCTTTCCAAATGGAAATTATATTGTTTAATATCATTATTATTATTATTATTATTATTATTGTGCCAGGCATTGAACCCAGGACCTTTTGCTGAGCTCCATTCCCCACCCCTTTTGATTTTTTTTATTTTGACACAAGGTCTCCCTAAATCACTAAGTTGTCCAGATTGAGCTCAAATTTACAATCCTCCTGCCTCAGTCTTCAAAATAATTTTATTTTAAACACTGTACAGTCTGAGTTTAAAATACAAAATTATGCAAAGATTATCTAAAAACCAGGAATATTTGCATAGGTTTCCTACTAAAGGTACTTATTTTCTCTTGCAGACTTAATCTTCAAGGGAAGATGAGCTGAGTTAGTTTAAAAACTCAATTGCTTTTATTTGTGAACTGAATATTGAGTAACTGGCACATATTTCTGCATATTCCATCATGCGTGACTCTGACTGCACCATTACCTTCCCAACTCCTGTGCGGCAGTGTCAGGAGAGGCCTGATCCTGACCCCTCTGTGTGTGTGTTTTACTCCTGCTTTGGTTGCTCCAGTAGAGCTGGATCATACTGAACGCTCCAGAGATAAGCACTTGCGGGCACACACGTGCCAGCCAGCTTCCGGGCACATGTGAGTCATGCGTGGTTCAGGCATTCTCCTTTCAGAGGTCAGGTCTGGGTTGAGGATGGAGCATTGCACTGGGCTAAGTCTCCAGCTGGGAACAATCAAACACTGGACAAAATTCTGAATGTATCCATGAGGATACTTTTCTTTCTCTTTAGAAAAAATGTTCTTACTAAAATATTAGGATGGTCACACCCAAAACAGATGTGGTTGACATAAATAGCATTGACCATATCTTAATGCTTACCTTCCACATTTTATTTCTTAGATGTTTTAGTCCATGTTTGCAGTACATAACGATTACATTCACAATGGAGGATTTGTACCTGTGCATAACGCATCTTCATTTTTTTTGTCCCCTTCTCCTCCCATCCCTCCATTCTCCCTCCAGCTCTTCCCCTTCCCAGTTGAAAAAGTTCTGCTTTGACTTTTTTCTTCAATTATTTCACTCTTAGAATCTGTTTTCCTTTCCTTGCCTCTACCTCTCTCCATCTCTTGATCCCCTTCCCCTTTGAGAAAACTCTACTACTTCCTATTATCTATCCTTTATTTCACTCTTTGTTTATAATCTGTGTTTCTCAAGTAAGAGAAATCCTGTGATATTTAAGATTGCATGTCTGATCTATTTAAAATTATAGTCTCACATTGCACCCTTTTTCCTACAAATGCTTCAAGTTTGTTCTTCTGTGTGGCAGAATACTACTCCATTGTGTGTGAATTCCACATTTGCTTTATCTATTCATGTGTTGCTGGACATATAGGCTATTGCCAAGATTTGAAGTCAGATTACAAAGCTACAGCAAAAAGAACAGCATGTACTGGAACAAGAACAGAAATGTGGATCAATGGAACAGAGGATGCAGAAACAACTCCCTGACACACATAGGTATTTGATCTTCAACAAAGGAGCCCAAAACATATACTAGAGGAAAGGTAACTGCTTTAATAAGTGGCACTGGAGAAATTGGATATCAATGAGCAGAAGATGCAAGCTGGGCCTGTATCTCTCACTACGTACTAACTTAAAATTAAAATGGATCAAAGGTGTAAATGTTAAATAGAAATAGCCTGCTGGAAGATAAAATAGGTACAACTCTTGATCCCATTTTAACAGCTGTGAAATCTGAAGGTATCTTTTTATAAATGCCAACTTATAATTGTACTGGGCTTCCTTTTTTGTTTTCAGCCATACTGCTGTGTAAAATTATAGTGCTTCTTTAAAAATAACATCATCTTTTTATGAAGTATAACTTTCACACCCCATCATTATTGCTGTGTCTGCCAAATTATAGTGGCTCCGTGAGTGTTTGTGGGCAAGAACTTCCATGGAGGTGAGTGGGTAGATCCGTGGTTAGATGTGAGTGTTTTACACACTTGAGTTATCCAGAAATAATATGAATCCAGGGCTAGAAGAGGAGTGGAGCTAAGTTAATGGATAAGAAAAGCTGGGTTTCCAAGGAAATCTGCAAGGGAAGGTGTCAACTGCCTTGTTTCAGAGAGGGCAGCAGTCCTCCCTCGGGAGACTTTGCACAGGTCCCTGGGAGCCTGTAGAGACCTGCAGGCCAATGACCAACCACCAAAGTAACATTTATCAAGTTACCCAGCTTAACTTCCTCATTAAATTTTCCATTTTCTTTCTCTCAGGGCCTCCCAGGCTTTGTTTAATGTTCCAGGCAGATGGTGCCAAGGAATTTCAGGTGCTCCTTGATGACTTTTTGGTTTTCCTAGGCAGTTTTTCAAGTCGATTAAATCCAGCAGTAAATCACTAGTGTTTCCCAACATCACAGTCTTGTTAGTGCTCTAAGGCCTGCACCCAATATTTCATCCTTCTACCATAATCGTGCTCTCCACTCTGCCCCCAGTCCTGCCCTCAGAACACCGGCCTTCATCTGCGAAACTGATGGGAGGAATAAATCAGAAACGGCTTTATGAATGTTGCAACTGATTAGTTATCAAGTGGTATCTAATTAGTTCTTCTCTGATTATCATATAATTAAAGAGATCTATCACAGCCCAAGCCCAAGCATTCCTCTTGGTCAGAAGTTGGAGAGAACAATACATCATCAGCTCGGGGTCCCACACGGGACTCCCTGCTCAGCCTGTTTGGCTTCTGCTTCTCCAGTTTGCAGAGGATCCTTCAAAAGAGGCGCTATGAATGTGGCGGGTTCCTGGGCTCCAGGAGAGACGGGCAAATTCCCTGCCTACAGAAACCAGGCATCAAGAAGACCATGGAAGGCAGCAAAGAAAGCCTCTCCCTTCATCTCTGCTTTCTTCTCAAAGCCAAGGGAAGAGAGATGCTGGAACAAGGGACCTACAAAGGAGTAACACCACTGTTATTGTCAATGTCATGGATTACGGCTTCATACTATGTATGGAGCACTGCATCTGCCCAGCCATCCTAACCGGTGTCCATGTAATGCAACGCGCATTACAAATCGTTTAGAAGAATACTCTAGTTTAATACAAGGACCACGATGATCTCAATGTCACCAGCAACACCCTCTTTTACAAATGAAGAGCCTGAGGTTTGGGGAAACTTTATTCCTTGACCAATGCTGTTGCTGATGCCCAATGAGACCGTCTCTACCTCTGGAAGCTAAGATGGTCTCCTTGGTCAGCCTGCCAAATATAGCTCTTGTCTTCTGAAACTCTGTGTTCCCATCTACATAACAGGAAAATCTCTACTTCAAAGAGCTTTGTGAGAATTGTAAAAGTAAATGTATTTAAGATTTTTCAGTTTTCATATGTGGCCCATGAATGTGGTATCTGTCTTAATTGGATCTCAATTCCTCTAGCTGTCATTATCTGATTCATTTAACTCATTTTATATTCAACATTCAGAATTCAGTGATAGATTAGGAATCTTCCAAGCTCACAGTATAATGAGGAAGTCAAAAAGGAACGCTGTACTGAAGATGGAAATTACCAAGTGCTTCTCAAAGGTCCACGGTAGCTTAACAAGCACAGGCACATCGCAATTGAGATGGATTTTTAAGGATAAATCAGAGTTAATAAGTAGGACATTGGTGGATAAAAAAAACCATCCTGGCATAAAATGTGTCAACATGGAAATGTAAAATTATATAATTTTTTTTCAGGTCAAAGACTTGTTTTCTGTCCTTCATGCTGAGCTATATGCCCAGTTCTCTTGATTTTTTTATTTTGAGACAAGGTCTCACTAAGTCACTAAATTGCCCGGACTTGGCTTGAACTTGGAATTTTCCTGCCTCAGCCTCCCAAGAGTACTGAGATTATACTCACTCACATGCCACTGTACCTGGCTTCTTTACTCATTTTGACTTGCATTTTTGTCTTCTTACTATTGAATTGCGTAGTATATTAAGAATGTAAGGCTTTTATCAGATATACAATAAATAATTTCTCCTAGTATATAGCTTCACTTTATTTTAATAGCTTATTTCAGGATACACAATATTTCATGTTTATCAAATTGGCTAGTCAAATTTTTATTTTATGAGTGTATTTTATGTCATATCTAAGAAATCTTTGTCTACTCTAAAATTTGAAATGTTCATCTTACATTTTCTTTCAGATGCCCTATATGTTCAGTTCTAATATTTAGCTGTAGCATCTCTTCTGTGGGATAAGAATCTGTCTGAGTTCAAATTTTTGTTGGGACACCTCATTACCCACCATCCTAGAGCAGCCTTGAACAAGGTAAGAATTCACTGCTACCAAAAGACAAATAATAATGATAATAAGGCCCTTAGAAGTGGGCAGAGAATTTCTACCCGACACTCCCCGTTTCTCTGGCTAGCCGACCAGATGCAGTGCTCCTTGCTGGGAGGGAGGTGCTCCTCTCCTTCCTGTCCCCAGAGTTCATTTTCCTGAAGAAGTCTCTGACTCCATGGAGTCATTTGCGTTGAGTCAAAGTCATATGGAAAGAATGCACTTGCTCCTCTCAGAAGAGTTCCAGGCACCTTGAAGAAAGTTGCTACTTTATACAGAGTCTTTTTCAAACAGGACTCCTCCATCTGGATTTCAGAACTTGTGGGCACTGGGGAGACCTGTGTCCTACAGACTCCTCTTGTCAGCTGAGCCTCCTCCATCACCAGTGCTCACGGGATGCATAAGTAAATAACCCTGCTGGTCCACACTCTGAATTGCACAAAATCAGACATTTTTTCTGTCTCCTAGAAAGATGCAAAATGTATAACCTCCCGTTCTCAAAAAACAGACCCACTCAACCATGCCATTTTCTATTTTGTGGCATTCTGATGCCTACTGGTACTTCTCTGAATTCTCAGTAAGCCAGACCTTCGTAATGACTTTATTAAAATCTCACCAGCTTGTGTTTTGTTGTCATTACTGAGCTGTGATAAAGTCATAGTGTAAGTGGGTGAAATCCAGACTAGGTCAGGGAGTCATGAGAAGGCTCTTTCCCTACATTCTTGTTTGATTATCCTTCAAGGAAATTCTCCAATCACAGAATATTCTCATTGAATAATAATTTTTAAAAAATGGGACACCTTAGCCAAAAAGGGAGAAAAAATCACATTAAACAATAACTTTTTCATAAATGAAAAAATCAAAACACAGAGAGTGAAATTCATTGGTCCATGACAGCATGATCTATCAGTGGCAGACCAAAAAGCAGGACTCTGGCTCTTAATCATCCTCAATGCCACTGTAAGAATTGGTCCAGGAAGACGTACCTCCTAAGCAAGGACCTGTGTGAGATGTGTATACAGAAAAAGGGGTCAAACTGTATTAAGTTCAAAAATCAGTATAGTCAAATATCTCTTATGCCCAAGGGTTTTCTTATTTGACAAAAATGCTAGTGGAACCTGTGTTATCTCTAGTGAAAAAAAAGTCTTTATTTTCTCATCACAAAAATATTACTAAAATCAAATTTCGTGCCTCTTTAAGATTTATTGATGAGCTTTTACACATCAAAATATTTCAAAGGATAATAATAAGGCTTTTCAACCTAGATTCATAAATACATCTTTTTTTTTTTTTTTTGCGGCACTGGGGATTGAACTCACGACCTTGCGCTTGCCAGGCAGGCGCTTAGACCGCTAAGCTAGATCCCCAGCCATAAATACATCTTTATTTCTACTTTTCTTTAAAAAAAATACTGAAGTGCCCAAATATTTACCCAGATTAGAACTTTACCCAGATTAGAAAAAAAATATATCTTGTAATAACTCCATCAGATTCATTGTCCAGAAAGGTACAAATTCCGTATGTGTCAGTAGAAGTAGATGGCATTACAGACAGAGCTCGGAGAATCTTCAACCTTATTAGTAAAAATCCTCCTCTCTACAGAGAGAAACAGCAAGAGTTTTAAAGCGAAGTGACTTGGAAAAGAGTGTATTGTAGCCAGAGAGTCCTGGATTCATTCTTAAAATGGATTCTTATGAATTTTGACATTCATAAA
>RJWT010039253.1:0-12698 GCA_004365215.1 Cuniculus paca | reverse complement strand
AGGGAGATGATGCCCTGGGACACCAGGTCTCACGAAGCCAGAGACTCCAGGGAAGTGAGTTATCTGATCTCTTTCTTAACCCCTCTCCACCTCAGAGCCTGTTGCCCTTTCCATGGTGCCTTGGCTGGAGATAGTCACCCCAGACATTCACGTACATGCAGAGGCTGCTGTCTACATCCACACCTCAACATGCCTGTTTGGCACCTGCCTCATCCTTACACAAACGTCCCAGAACTGTTGGGGAAATGGGCCTGATTTGGGAAAGAAAAGGAAATGCTTGTGTCTGGACTTCCAGGGAGCAAGGCAGAGGCTCCCCAGTGTCAAGGCCAGGACAGAGCCTGGGCAGCAGGGCAGCCTTGACACCAACCCTATTGGCAGCTCTGAATCATTACTTCCTTTCCTGAATCCCCTTGCATGTGGCAGACTAGTACTGCTAAGGCCTAAAGAACTGTGACCCAGGAAATTGACACCAGGCAGGTGTGGTGAGCAGATGGCCCCAGAAGAGGCAGAGACACAGCTTTGCTGGGGAGGTGGACTGCTTTTGCTCTCTGTGTAGAGAACCCTACCTCTTGAGTCTTAGTGGCCATGGGGATAAGGGTTAGGCCACCAAGCTAAGAACAAAAGCAGAGGACCACAGGCTGCCCATACCCTCCAGAAGGGACCCCCATGGCCTATTTGGGTCCAGCCAGGAAGGAAGGGGAGGGAAATCTAGCACTTGAAGGCCAGCTCTTCCCAAGAATCACCACTAGAAAAGGTGACCCTGCTTGCTGGACATATCCCATGCCCACAGCTGGGTGGCAGCCATCAGTAAAAAGTTCAGAGCAGGCTGCAACCCCTCAGTGCCTTTCAATACCCCACATGTTGACCATGGACATGCTATGATAATGTCCCCAACTCCATGAGGGCAATACTCCTCAGCCCACATGATGACACCCACATACCCTACAGAATGGCACCCACTCACTGGGTGCAATGCTCCTAGCTCCAGAGATTTCATTTGAGGACTGGCTGTTGACTCTACAAAGTTCTCTGGAGAGGAGGTGGGAAGTATGAGACACTGGCCCCAGGAAGCCAAGGGACCCAGCCACCACAAGTAGCCCATCCGGAAACCACTGCACCTGCTGAGAAAGGAGGAAGAACTGGGAGCCAAAGGGGAATGCAGGCTTCTGCCAACCTGGGGGCTGGGATGGAGGCCCCCTCAGGATGGAAGGATGCTCACTGCTCTCCTCCTCTCTGCTAGCCAAGATGACAATAGCGCACCTACAAGCAGGAGGTGTCCTCGGCCATTGGGAAGACAGTGTAGGTGCTTTCCTCAGAGTAAGAAACAGAAGATGAAGTCCCACCCTGGGCTCTCCTCTGCCCCTTATCAGTCAAACTGTACCCTTTCTCCAAAATTCTAACAGAAGAGCAAGGAAATTATATACGGGGCTTCCTTTGAGAATGGCTACAAAACTCAAACTAGCTTTAAACAAGCAGCTGAAGAATCTCCTCTTTAAAGCACCTTTTCTGTAAGCCAAAGAGCTAAGGTGACAATACCAGAGAGAACAACCATTTTCAAGGCCTCCTTTGGAACAACAAATCAGATGGCAGAAGCTCTGTACACACAAGCTAGGACACAGCTGGTTCCCCTGGCTGCCTTTGGCCCCTGATGATACAACACAAATGCCAGATCAGGATGGCTCAGAGAAAGATGCATCCAGGGGACACACACTCACCTGGTCAGGGAACCAAAGTTATGTTTCAAACTGGGTCAAGAGGTCCCTTATTTCTGGGGCCACATGTCGCGCGGCATTTGCAGCCTCAGTTATAGCTTTCCGATACATCCCCTTCTTCTTACGGTTAAATCTCAGTTTGAAAAATTCAGAGAAAGGGGAGAGTTTTGAAATAGACAAGAATGATGTAGTCGGAGACCCAAACCACGAGACTTTTGCTTCTTGCCAAGAGGGCTCTCCGTCCTCCTTCTGGCCAAGGCTGATGTCAAGGACACGCGCTGGCCACCAAGGAAAACCATGAATCTTACCCCACACGACGTCCCCTACAGCCACGGTCCTCCCATCTTCGGTAACGCACTTAGAGACGCTCTGTGTATGCAGCCTGACTGTTAGGGGAGGGACTGTTTGGCGAACATCCCTGGATGAGGAAGGCACAGTTGCACCATCACTGGATGAGAGGTCCCCTGTGTCTGGAGATGTCACTTCCGAGCTGGATGATTTGGATTCATCTAGGCTGTCGCTGCTGCACACAGACTCACTGGTGCAATCTGCTCTACTTCCAGGGCAATTTACAAGGAAAGCTAAGCCTTCACGTCCCTGTTTACTTTGGGGACACCTCTTGAAGTCATCATCTTCGCCAGAACTTCCAGAAGACAAATCCTCTAGTCCATGTGCAGAGCTATCTGCAAAGAGGGCAGGTGAGCTGGCCCGGGGGCCTCGTCGGCAGCCATTCAGTTCCTCCACCAGCTCGGCCTTGTATAGGGGCTCACACTCACCATCCCCCAGGCGGTGGGGCTTCAGGCGGATCTTGGGAGGTGGCAGGTCTGAGCCGGGAGGCAGGGGACGCGTCAGCTTTAGCTTAGGGATGGAGGTAGAAGGTCCACTGGGTGGTCGGTCCCCACTGCCCCTGGACTCTGCATCTCTCAGCACCTCAGGGTCCTGGCTGCCATTGTGAAGAGCCTGCTGGGGGCAGAAGGGCTCCAAAGAGCCGTGCACACGAGATGGGATCTTGACCACCTCCCCCTTACCCTGGGGTGTACTGTAGGAGATCTTGATGACGGGGCTCCGTGGAACCTGTTCGATTGAGGCTCTTTCCTCCTCCCGCCTCTCCTTCTTGCTCTTCCTCACAGTGGCAGTGGCTGTGGCTGTGGCTGTGGCTGTGGCTGTGGGATCGCTGTCCTCTGGCTCCTCTGGCTTGCGATGTTCCCTGTCTGAGCCACTGCCCAGCCTCCGGCGGGGCCTGGAAGCAGCTGGGGGACCGGGGCTGGCCTCCTGGGGATCCACGGTGCTCTTGCACTTCTCACAGAGCACCTGGCGGGGACGCAGGCGGATGGTGCTCAGGATGAGGCGGCCTGGGTCTCGGTTTCGGGACAGACGCCGTCGGGTCCGCTTGATGGTCCTGGGTGGTGGCTGCGGCACCCACTGCTGATAGGTGTTCCTCAGCCAGAGTGGGTGAGGGAAGGGGGCACCTTCAAAGTACGGCGGGTAGGGGGGCAGGCTCCGGGCAGGCAGTGGTGGCACAAGGGGTGGAGGTGGCTCCGGGCCGGCTGTCTTGGGAAGCTGGTCCTCGGAGGGCTGGTCACTGTGGGGAGGCAGGAAGCCCAGCCCTAGCTGCATCACTTCTCCATCACTCTCCTTAGGAGCCGGGCCACAGGAATTGATGGCAGGGGGGTCATCAGTCAGTGGTAGCCCAAAGAGGCCAGACCTAATAGGAGGGAGATAGAAATGAGAGTGAGGATGGCGAGATCCCCAGGTGTGCCCAGCTCTTGCTGCCAAGCTGCACTCTCCTACAAGCTGGGGCAGCTGCATGTGTCCTAAGTCCAGGGTGGCATTCCTAGGCTGTAAAGAGATGTGCAAGCCCTGTGTATGTCCCATGCCCACCATGCCAGTCCCATGACATGTGGCCTGCAGGCTGTTTCTCTGGTCACAGTGTCTGAATCTCAGCCTAATGCCACAACAGAGAGCTGCCAGGAAGCCTGAGAACAGGGTCTGAATTCGGAGACATTACCTGGCCAAGTGTGTGAGGGGGCAGCTGCTCTGTGGCCAGTGGCCATAAAACCCAAGACCCCTGCTCACAGGTCTCACCTGTTCCTTACCCTCCTCTCCAAAGGAAGCATCCCCAGAAGGGCGATCTTGGTGACCCAAGAAAGACCCCCAGGTAAGCCTCTCAACCTGGCCCAAGCATGTCCCCTGAAGCAACTGAGCCCCAGATGCCTGATGCATGTCAATGTATACAGGGTAGGAGCCACATGTGGCCAGGCTCTGAGCCATAGCCACTGCCCCTGTTGTCCACAGAAGACTGAGGCAGCCACCAAACCAGAGCCCTCGTGAGCACCATAAACTCTCAAAGCCCAGAGTCCTGTAGTTGGCTCCAACTGCTTCAGCAACCCTCAGGGGAGGGTCATCTAGCCACCCAGGCTGCCAAGCCTGGTCTCTGTTCATCATGGGGCATCAGAGGAAGAGGATATCATCAGGAGAGAGGGGAGGCCAGGAGCCAGCAGCCCCAGGGAGCTAAAATGCCAAACAGTGACATCCAGGAACAAATCCTGGGGGGTGCGGGGGCTTGGGGGAGCCTTCAGGGGAAGCTGGAGCAGCTACAAGGTCACCTGGTTGCCTCTCTAGGATGCCACTGGGCAGACCCCTTGCTGGGGGTGGGGACAATCATCCTGACTACACAGGGTTGAGGGTGGGGTAAAGCCCCAAGACAGCAGATAGGCCAATGGGAGCTGGGCCAGGGAGGCAGGCTACCGATCAGGACCTGGGACAGGGGGTATCCTTCAAGGGCCTCCCCAAAGCCCACTTCCTGCTAGCTTTCATGGCCACTTGAACCAGGAAGTTGGGGTTCCCTTTGGCACCTTCCTCATCTGTACCCCTTCTGTATAAGTGCCAACTGTACCACTGGAGCTCTGTCTGCTCTCCTTCTGAACAACCCCCATGCCCCAGCCTCAGGCTCCACCTCTCTACACTGCAGCCTGTGTCCCAAGGCCAGCCTGTTTATACCAGCACAGCCTTTCTCAACAACCAGGCTTTCTCAATCCCAGAGCTGAGACTGGTAGCTCTTCGCCAGTCATCCTTCCAACCTACCCATCCCCTAGAGTACAGCTCCACCTTTCCCCCCCCAGATGCCCTTGCCCTCACAATGGGCTAGGAATGCTCCACCAGTAGCCCCTGCAGCTTCAGAAGCTCCAGGGGGTCACCTTCTCATGGCACAAGCCCCTCAGACAGTCTCTGCAAATTTAGGATATACACACAGCTCTCAGCCTGAGACACAGGCCCTAACTGGGCCAGTGCTCCAAGCAAGGGCCAATCCCTTCCCAGGAAAACCAAACAAGGAAGCAGCCCCAGGCTGCACAGCGTCCTCTTGATGGCCCAAGTCACTCCACCATCCCCCAGCACCAGGGCACTGGAGAATCTGGTCCTGCAGAAACAACCTGCAGTGACCCGGGCACCGCAGGCAGCCATACGTCCTGGAGCCACGACTCTGCCTGGACCACACCTGAGACCTGCCTAGTGGGTAAATAGTAGAAATGGCTCACTACCAGCTGGGACAGCCCTGAGTCCTGGCAACCCTCACAACCAGTAGCTCTGTAGGGACCTGGGCTCCCTCAGTCCTTCAGCAGTCTCACAGGATACCCGGGTCACTATTCACATTTCAGACAGGACAGCAGGACTACTGGGACCAGGGAACCTGTTTCACCCAATGGGTCTATGACATCTGGGCCTGCAGTCCCCAGGCATGGAAACAGCCTCGACACAGACTGCTCTCAGAAGAACCTGAAACACAGCCTGGCCTGGGACACACAGTGTGACCCGTCTATAAGCACTGCAACCTGTGGCTCCCCTCAAGGTTGGCACCCTCAGCAAGGTCAGGCCATAGCTTGAGTTTGCCCAGCTTCAGGGACAGAGGCCTCCTCGCCTGGCTGTGCCTACAGATGACATGCCAGCCTCGACAGGTGGGAGAACTGGGTAGCCCTGCAGCCGAAGAGAGGCTGTTAGGGTCTACTCTGTACTCAAAGAGCCCAGGGTGTGTACCCTCGGGTGGAAGAAAGTAAGCATGTGCGAAGGGCTGTGGGGACAGGAAGGGGTCCACTACGATGGGAGCTGTGGCCAGGCTGGCAAATGACTCCATACAGAAAACTGAGGGGACCAGAAACAAACCTCAGCATAGCATTTGGAGAGCTTGCGGGTGAGACAAAGAATCTCTGTTTTGAGAAAAAGCTAAAGAAACCGAGGCAGGGATGATAAACCCTAGAGGCTCTAGTTGGGTCCTGACCCAAAAGCAAAATGCAGCAATGCCCCTAGAGGGACAGAAAATCAGAGCTCCCCAGGAACAACGAGAACATGGAGCCCTGGGGGTACGTGCAACCTGGCCCAAGGTCCTCAGCAGGAGAGCAGTGGCTGAGCTACATCCCTGGAGACTTACCTTGGGGTCTGACCCAGCCGCCTATCCAGAGTAGCTCAGGCTGAGGTCGGCTCATGGGCAAGAGGAAAGCAGCCCTGGCTGCCTGCCAGACCTCTGGGTTGCTCCTGCCTGCAGCCGCCTCCATCCGGCTTCCCTGATCCAAAGCCCCAGGACTGCAGCCTCTGGTGCCCCAGTGGCAGCCTCTGCCTGCCCCCCATGTCTGCCCTAGACCTTCCTTCCTCAGCTGGGGGGAGAGTATCCTGCTGCTGCCTGTGGGGATAAGTAAACACTGCTCCTGAGTCAGAAACACCAGGACATGCAGAGTCAGGCAGGAGCCGTGGAAGCTTTTGCATGCAGCCATGCTGCCAGGAGCCTGCAGCCCCCCAGATGGCCTGAATCCAAACACCCAAGGCCCCACCTCGGGCTGCCCACCCTGAGTTGATTCTGAAAGGATCTGCAGTCTTTCAGCAGTCATGCAGCCAGCCAGTTGCAAGGCCGGAGCCTCACAGGAGCCAGGAACCGGCAGACCCTATAGGAAACAGAGTGTCCTGTGAGGGCCCGCTGAGGGCATGGAGGCCTCCAGGGCCACCTCAGCTCCAGGAGTCAGATTAGCAGGACAGGTGACAGCCTGGACACCAGAGTGCCTCCTTCCCAGGGCACACACTGAGACCTGGCCCACCCCAAAAGCACTGACCCCAGCATGTCCAGATGAGAAGGGGTAAGAACCCCAGAATCTGGAATCAAAGATTCATTAGCATCAGCATCATCCCACCCTGGACCTTCCAGGCTCTCCCAGCAGCACAGGCCAGGACCTTCATCTCCCACATCTCTGATCCCCCTCACCACTCACTTAAGATGGCATTTCCCATGAAGAATCTACCTAGACCAGCAGGCCAGCCTGAGATACCTGGGCACTGGGTCTTCCCAGCTCCTACCAGGAAGGATATTTTAGCGCCACTGCAGCCCCCATGCCGAACTTATCCTCAGACATAAGGGAGTCATCCCAGGAATATCCACCGGCAGCTGAGCTTCTGTCCTGGACAAAGGTACTTATTCCAGGACAGAACTTAGATTTTTACCTAGGACTGGCAGCAACTAAGGTCCTGGTCATAAACGATAGCACCCTGACCTTCCCATCTGTGTGGTAACACGCCATGGATGATTCTCAGCTTGGCAAGTTTGAGTACTACTAGCATAGAGGTCAAAGCTGGAGGCCCAGGGTCAGCCAGGCCTGGTTGACACTGGCCCTTGTATGCACTGTGAGGACAGCCTTTCATCACCCTGAGCTGATTCTCTCCTCAGGCCACTTCTCAGCCAGTGCCACCCCACCTTGTCCTTGTCCAGAGGTGCACTTCAAAATCACCCACAAAACAATCCCCGCCCCACCTCTTAAGGCACAGTTTGGGTTATCAAAGCTTTGGAAAAAATCTTCACCCTTTGCCAGAAGTGAGAGTAGTCGAAGGCAGTTTGCCTTAAGTACAGCCCACCCCTTAACACACAGTAGGTGCTTGGTTACCATGCATGAATGCACAAACAGAAAAGCACTCAACAAGTGAGAGCTTGCTTCAGACTATCCCACAGCCTAGCAGCAGGTTCAAGATACAGATGGGGACTGCCAAGACCCGGGCCCAGCCCCCTCCAAGCTCCACTCTGCTCTGCAAACAGGGAAGGGAACCAAGGAAGAGAATGCCATCCCCCAAACTGTTCCTGTAATAAACACTGGTGGCTGGGCCCCACCTCAGCCTCCCACTCAGGAGCCTGTGGGAATGGCCCCTTCCTGTTAACCATTCCAACCCAGCAAAAAGGACACATAGTGATAAGTTACTGCAAGGGATAACTGGGTTGCCAGGTCTGTATCTAGACTCTTCCAGTGACACCCCAGCAACAGTGACCTGCTCTGAACAGACCCTGCATGATACCTGCTGCTCTGGGACCCTCAGGCTTCTTGAGGTGAGAGGATGTGGGTCACTGGAGCTCCCAGCACCTCTTCCCTGCCAGTCAGGACCTATACCCAGGGAATGAACCTTTATGGGGGGATAAAAGCGGGCACCAGGGGCACTGAGAAGAAACTGGTATCCAGAGAGGGTAGATTGGCGTCTGGATCCTAAGGCCCAAGGGTAGATATGTGCTGCCTGTAATACTCGGGCCAGTTTGTAAGCTGGATTCTGGATACTTCCTGACAAGCAGAGCTATAAATATTAGCTTTGCAACTCATAATATTGTGAGTAGAGAACTGGAAACAGAAACCAGGAGTGCCAGGCACAAGAAAGACAAGGGTGAGCAGAAGCAGGGCAGTTTCTGGATCAGGCCTTGGAGGGCTGGAGAGGGGGAAGCCACGTTTATCTTCAGATTATCTACAAGGACACTGAGTCAACCATGTCAGAGCCTCAGCAAAGCAAAACTGCACCTACTGAGGCCCAGCTCCTTGCTTGAGGGCAGCTCTGGTTACAGCTGAATGTGGCTGTGCGGCACAGACACTCACACATCCTACAGCTGCCAGTTCCCATGCCTGGGATGCCAGCAGGCCCGCGCAGCTCTTTGCTTGAAGGGGGTGTGGATCTGCAAGCCAGGTTAGCCACAGTCTTCAGGGAGCCTCCACACATGCAGGCATCAAAGATGAGGTTCCCTTGTCCTAACTCAGAAAGTCCAGGAAATGGGTACAGCTCTGCTGCATTCCGCCCATGTGGAATAGGTAGAGAGGGGTGGAACCCTGCAGACTGAGGACCAAACCCAGCCTGCCTAGGGAATACACAGTGGCCACTGATTAGTGGGCGATTTCAGCCACCCCAGTCTCCGGCTGGCTGGCAGTTCCCAGGTGGCTATTCTACAGTCCCTGAGTGTCATTCCACCCCATCAGGCACTCCTAGTTGTAGCCAACACAGAGCAGGGGCAAGAGTCACACTGGAGGCCATATGTTAAGTCACATGACTAGTGCATAAATGGCTTCTGGCACATCTAATGAAGAGATAATGTCAGCAAGATAACTCAAAAGAGGATGGTCCCTGCTCTGTTCACACCACCCAGGGAAAAATTAGCCTTCAGGGAGGAAAAAAAAATTAGGTCTTTGAAAGGGGAGCCATTCACCGCACCAGGTTCCAAGATAAAGCCCAGCAGGAGCAGAGACGTCACAACCTGATTAATGCCTAATCATTTATCTGGCAGTGACAGCTCACTGCCATGTGACACGTATCCAGGAGCCTCCTCTGTGCCGCAGGAGTCCCTGCAGTGGGTGCACAGGTGCGACTCAAGAAGGATTTGCTCAGCCCAGCCGGCGCCCCTCCAGCAGGAACACCAGCCTGTAACTTGTGTCTTCCACTCCTCCGCGCGACTTCTGCACCCGCAGCAGTATTTTTACGCCCCACAGCGGGCACAGCTGCTCCCCACCAGCCACTCCTACAAGCCTCGAGTGGGTGGGGGCCCACGACAGAGACAGGGCTCCCCGGCTTGCAAGTGACAGGGCAAAGCCATCGCACATCTGACCCCCGCTGAACGAACCACGATTCTACAAACAGCCGAATTCAACAGTGCGTCTGAACAAAGAAAAGTGCGTTAATTACGGCAGATGTGCGGAGTTGGGGGCTCGGCTCCCCGCGCTCCTCGGCCTGGCCCCGGCGCCCGCAACCCCCTCCGCTGAGCAGCGCGATCTCCCGCCCCGAAAGTCGCGGCGACTTTGGGAGAGAGCCACTTTCGCCCCCCAGCAGCGGCCGCGCTCGTGCGCCCAGAAACCCGGGCGGGAGGAAACCGAAAGCAGGCGCCGGGCCGCGCCGCCCCGCCCCGGGCCGGGTGCCCGGGCCAGTAGGGGAGTGTCCCGGGGGACTCCAGGGTGTCCCGGGCCTGCGCCCCCGCCCCGCTCACTTTTTCGTGCAGTCCAGCAGGATCCCGGCGAAGCTGCGCTCGCCGCAGCTCACAGTGACCACCAGCGCGCCGTTGACGACCTGCTCCACCCGCACCGGCAGCCGGCAGCCGGCCCGCGGCTCCATGCTCCCGCTGCGTCCCAGAGCCGCCCGCCGCCCGCCGCCGCCCGCCGCCGCCGCCGCCGCCGCCGGGTCAGCCCCGCGTGACGCCGCCTGACGTCACAAAGCTCGCTCGGCCGGCAGCCACCGCCGAGCCGGGCCGGGGCGCGCGGCCGCGGGCTTCGCTCCCGGGCGCGGGCCAGCCGCCCACAGCGTGTGCCCGGCTGCCCGCGCCTGCTCGCTGGACTGGACCGAGAACGCATTGCGGAGCCCACCAGGCGGGGAGGGAGCTTCGTTAACGTCCCCGCCACGCTGGCCAGGATCGTCCCTGACCTGGGAGCGTCTCGGGAGGCCTTGAGAGTCAGGAGCTGCAGAGGAGGAGGCACGGGAGGGGGGAACACTCCGCTGGCCCTGGTCCAGGGGTCCCCTCCCCTCCCCCACGCTCTGCTCCGGGGCCCCTCCTTCTTCCTGATCCTGTCCGTGGCCCCTCCCTCTCCCGGCCCTGCCTGGGGCCCCTCCCTGCCCCATACCCCTGGGATCCTTTTTCGTCGGGGTCTGCGCCCAGGTGTTCTGGCAGCTCTGGCGGCCACGGGGCACTAAGGGAGAAAGTCCCTCGCGGTGCGGGCAGGAAGCCGGTCAGGCCGGGCGGAGGAGACGCGGGGCGCAGACGCGCACCCACAGCTGCCCGAAGTCACCCGCACGGCATGGGAGGGGGCGGGGCTGAGTCACCCCATGCGTGCCCGGCGACTTCTTGGGCCACCAGAGGACCCATGCTCTCTTAGGCCCGATCGGTGCACGGGGAGCGGGGAGTGCCTGGCGTTGGGATTTAGGAGAGTAACTTCGCCCAGAGGCCTCGGAAGTGTGACTCAGGGACCGAAGGGCCTGCGGCGCCCATAAGTCCTGGTGATGACTCCCCGCCCAAAGGCGGAAAGAGCGCCTTCCCCAAGCGTGGGGCTCCGTGCGCGCACAGCTCAGCCAGCCCAGGCAGGCTGGATAGGGTGCGAGGTAGTGGCGCCGAACAGACGCCGGACGGCCAACCTAGACCCCACAACCGACCGCTGCCAGGGACCGGCCTGTTGTAGTGACCTTGGCCCCAGCGGCCCAGGCCCCTAAACCTGGCTTGCAGCGCCTGACCCAGCACTAGAGGCGCGGGGATGGGGCAGCAGAGCTGTCCTGATCACCCGCCTGCTGCGCCCCAGCTCCAATGAGCCTGGGAGTGGGGTCCCCGCCCCGTTCAGAACTGCGCCGTGACCGCCACCCCTGGCGCCGCTCGACTTCACCCTCGAGCGACTGTGGTGTGGGGAGCCTGCGAGGACCTCGGGCAGGCCGTGGGGGCCTCGGGCACCTCTCAAGCGCCTTCCCCTACAGGGCCTGGCGTTCGCGGGGGGAGGGAGGATGGACAGGCTGACTGCTACCCCACTGCTTCCTCCACCGGAGCTGAGGTGGCTGACTTTGGAGCAAAAATGACAGGTCCTAGGTGCAGCTAGGGGACTGGCTGGAGGCTGCCTACCTACTCAGCACAGGTGCCAACTGAATGCGTCTCTGTACGTGCTCGAGATGCCTGTTGGGCACCACCTTTCCTGGACACTGGGGACAGCACCACAGACCACAACCTCCTAGAGTTGAATAGCTCCCAGGTTGGCGGGGACAGCGTGGGCTTGAGGGTATCAAAGCAGAGGGCCCATATGTGGAGAGGGCAGTCCAGGAAGAGTATAGGGAGATGCTTGAATAAACAAGTGACCAAGCAGAGGGTACCCGGATAGCAGACGGGAGGCCTCTTTGGGGAGTGCAAGTCTGTTAGAGGGTGGGGTGGACAGAATGGATGCCTCTGAAAGAGACTGGTCTGTTGTGAAAAATGTGCTTCCTGGTAACTCCCCAGGTGTCAGCTGGAAGAGCAATTTCGGGTGTGGTAGAGGACACACCTAAGGACTAGCTGGGCTCAGGGAGGGGCCGAGGTGTGTGGAGGCAGTGGAAGTCCTTGGGATTCCTGAGGGCCTGAGGGAAGCAGCTAGAAGTTCCCAGGCTAATGGTCAAAACAGCAGAAGGGAAGAGACCACGAAGAAGCCACTGCTGGCTGGTTTGTGCTGTGAGTTACGGATTTTTAAATGAATTTAAAAGTCATTTTTAAACTTAACTAGGTAGTTAAGTTTAACTTTTTTAAAAAACAACTAGGTAGAATATTTTTAACATTTTTAAAAAACTTAACTAGGTAGGCTATTTTAGAAAAACAGCAGACAGAGAGATGGTTTGCAGTTTAAATAGTGGCCTTTCAGCCCCAGTCCTACCCACAGCCCCCTAATGGCTCCCTCACTTCTTGTTTCTAGAAGGCTTTCCAGAGTCCCTGATTCAAGATGATCCAGGGCAGCCTGAGTCAGCCCAGGTGTCCTGGGTTCTTTGCCCCACTGCCCTCCCAGGTTGGGCAAGCCAGGCCTATACTTTCACTGCTAGGAACATCCCCCCAAGACCCCTGCCCACGCCGACCCATCCCGGGAAGAAGGCCTGGAGCACATGGGCTACCTGATTTGGGCTGGAGAGAAGTTTGCAGAGTGGCCCTCCCAAAGTAAGTCCCCCACTTGGTCTCTAGGCTTCAACTTCAGCAGACTTGAATCCCTGAAGCCTTTGGCTCCCCAG
>RJWT010039252.1:0-12710 GCA_004365215.1 Cuniculus paca | reverse complement strand
TCTCTCCTGTCACCAATGTCAATCCTCTGTTGCTATCTGTTCTGCACATCACTGCTGTTCTGTAAAATCCCTCAGGCACTCCAGCCCAGCTCAAATTCCTGTTCCTCGGTGAAGCTTTACCTTCTCTTTGTTATAGATGATGACTCCTGGCTAGCGCTCCGTGTTGAATTCTTACCTGATTCAGGGAACCTATCAGATACTTTCAAAACCTAAACTGGCTGGGCATGGTGGCCTATGCGCCAGCCTCCTAGATCTTCTTTCTTGCTAACTTCCAACCTTTGGAAAACCCAGGGGCCACGTCCAGGGAGCCTCCTTTGCCCTCGAAGGCCTCCTTTGCCTCTCTACAACCAGCTCTTAGGACAAAAAACTCCCACACTCAGCGGGATGAGTGAATGTTAACCTTTTCCCATACGGGCACGCGTTTTCAGATCACTCTCTCCTTGAAAACATACATACATTTGAAACATTTAGTATTCTGGAAAATGCCTGCTCACTGTAGCTCCATTTATACATCTCCCGCCTAAAAACTCCAGGTATGTGACAGGTGGATTTGGCGGGAAGACTGTACACGACCCCTGACAGCTGCCTGCTCGGTTCAAGCACACAAGTGATAATGCCAGGACGAACTGTCCCCGTGGAGCTTTATAGTCCAGGGTGCCAGGGAAGGGGCGAAGAGCCCAACGCTCAGAAAAGCAGATACACGGCACACTCGCGCCGACTAGGATTCTGCTGACCTGCAGAATCCGCGGGAGGACCTGGGCAGGGGAGGGGAAGGGCCGAGCGCGGCGACACGCTCTAGAGTACGTCATTGCCCCGCGCCCTGCCTCTGGCAGCTGATTGGCCCGTAGGCCGGGAGGCGGGGCTCTGGTGGCTGAGGCGAGCCGGGGCGCGCGGGCGGTTAGTTCAGCTCCGGCCTAGCGCCGACCTGCCTGGGGCCCAAGGGCGGCATGGCCGGGACCCCCGCGCCGGGCAGCAGGAGGTGGAGCGGGCCACCAGCACTCCACAATGGCCCGCCGCCCGGCACCGGCCACCCTCCGAGCAAGCGGGCCCGGGGCTTTCCCGCGGCCACCCCCCTGGACCCTGAAGACCCATTCGATGCGCACGGGGAACTCACCGCCGACGACCTGGAGGAACTCGACATCCTGGCGTCCCAAGCCATGAGCCAGTGCCCGGCCGTGGCGCGGGACCTGTCCAGTGAGTGCTGCGGGCTCTCTCCGGGCGGGAGGCGCTCTCCAGAGCGGTGGCTCCGGAACTCAGCAAGCTATCCCCGGGGTCTTGGGTAGTTGTGTTCCAAAAATTCCTTTGATTGGAGCGGGAAATGTATTCGGAATGTCAGACAGCCGATTTAAAATAGGTATAGCCAGATTAACTTTTTACTTTACATTTTAAAATTTAGGCCGCTCGAGTCTTGGTTCTAAGCAGAGATCCTTGTACCACCACTACCACCGCCACAACCGTCGCCCTGCAGGGAAGAAGCTTTTAGATCCTATGCAGTCCATAGTACCCCTTGGACAGTGTGAGCATAAGAAGGGCCTGGCAGAGGCAAAAAATGAGACTTTTTTTTTTAATACAACCAGTAACCTAGCAAGGTGCCCAAAGGTGAGGAACTGCAGCAGATCTATAGAGCATTGAGCAAAATACAAAAACTTTTCCTTCTTGGAACTTAATATTCTAGTTAGAGAATGAATGAAATCTGGCAAGACTGCCAGAAAAAATAAAGGTCACCTTGAATCTGTGCTTGGCAGGTAAGGCATCTTAAATGCAACAAGATCATTACCTGGAAGCCTAGTCCTCTAGCATCTCCAGCGTCGAGCCTGGCAAAGCAGACACTATTCAACACTCACTGATGACCAGATGGTCTGGTGTGACTGTGATTTGCATCATTCTCCATCCAATAGCACGAGGTGACTCCTTCCCCTTTCTTGACCCTATATCTAATTCCTTTCTAAATCTTATCAACTTGACCTTCTTAATCCATCTCTAGAATCCGTCCTTTTCATATAATTTCTGCCAACATTCTGATCTATGCTACTATGGCTCCAACCCAGGACAAATGTCTGCTAAACTGGCTCACTTTTTCTAGTCTTGTCTGCCTACAAGTCAGACTTTATACTACACCCAGAGTGATCTTTTCAGAACTCAAATCCAACTGTATCTCACATGGTATGCTTGAACATTCATACTGAAAGTGCTATAATAATAACTTCTCACTATTTCTAGTATAGAGACCAAATTCTTTCCTTTTTTTCTCTGTTGGTTGAGACTGGGTCTCACTACATAGTTCAGGGTGGACTTGAACTCACTATACTGTATAGCCCAGGGTGACCTCAAACTCACAACAGTCCTCCTGCCTCAGCCTCCCAAATTCGAGAATTATAGATGTGCACACCAAGTCCAGCTTAGAGACCAAATCTTTAACGTAGCCAGCAAAGCCTAGCAATAAAGTCCTCTGACCCTTTCTTACTTTCTGTCTCTGGGTTCTAACCACACTAATCTTTCATTTCTTGAATTTTTCTTACATCCTTACAACACAGGAACTCTATACATTGCTCTGCTGAATGTTCTTGCCCCCCACACCCTATCTCTACTCATCTGGTTCATCCCTGTGTATCCTTCAGCTCTCTGCTCAGTCAAGGCTTTCTTAGGGAAACATGCCAATCATTTCACTTGGGTTGGGTCACATTTTTATAGATATTCTTTTTATTCTCTGCGGCTCTTGTCACAGTTGTGATCTCTCCACACACACCCTGGAGAGTGACCCCAGGACCTTTGCACTGAGCTACATCACTGAACCTTTTTACTTTTTATTTAAGATAAAGTTCACTCACTAAGTTCCCCAGACTGGGTTCAAACTTGGAATCTTCCTGCTTCATTCTCCCAGAGTGCTGGGAGTATAAGTGTGTACCACCATGCCTCATCCACAGTTGTATTTGTATTTATTCATACGATTATTTTTTTGAGTGTCCTGTAAGCTTCCTGAGTTTTAGGACTGTATCCATTTTGTTCACTCTTATATCTTTAGACACTAACACCATGCCTGGTATATTGTAGTTGTGCAGTAAATATTGTTGAATAATAGTATAGTCCTGGCTAGTGAGATGTCCACAGTACCTTTCAGCCTTTAGTTTTTAGTTTTTAGTGTTTTGTTTCTTTTCCTTTCCTTTCCTTTCCTTTTTTTTTTTAATAGTGAAGGTTGTAGTATGTAGTCCAGGCCAGCCCTGAACTTGCTATGTGTCCCAGGCTGTCCTCAAATTTAAGATCTTTTTGCCTCAGCCTCATGAGTGCTGGGATTACAGGCGAGCACAACCATACCTGGCTCTTTCAGTCTTTAGTTGAGACTTAAAATTGAGTGAGGAGTGAGGAGAGGGTAGTAGCATTCGTGATTTCATAAATTGTTTATGAGTTTACATCATGTTTCTAGGTGGGAAAATACCAGTACATACTGCTTACTAGATCGTTCTCTGCTTTCAAGAGTGTTTCATGCTAGACGTGGGGGCCCACACCTGTAATCTCGAATACTCAGGAAGATGAGGCAGGATGATCACAGACTCGAGGGCAGGCTGGGCAACTTGGTGAGACCCTGTCTCAAAATAAAAAAATAAAAAAGGCTGCAGGATGTAGCTCAGTGGTAAATGGGCCCTGGGTTTGATCCACAGTACACATACACGTACATACTAATTCATTTCTGCATTTTTGGCAACAGTGGGGAAGTATTGGGCTCTAAAATATGTATGGGAATTGTTTTATACAGCTGTTCATAAGGTCCGCAGATTAGATGGGATGTCAAATAGTGCTACAGGGAAGAACAGAGAGAATGCTCCAGTTAAAGATAACTTCGAACTAGATGTACTTCAAGTGCAATACAGAGAACTTAAGGAAAAGGTAAGTAACTTCACTTCTGGGGTTTCTGCTGCTACTGTTTGTTTTTGATGCTGAGGATTGAACCTAGGGCCTCGTGTATACTAAGTAAGCATGTGTTCTACCACTGAGCTACTCTCCCACCCCTAATTTAAAATAGCTATTTCATTCATTTATGTGTTTGAAACTAGTGTACAATAAAATATACATAAGTTTTAAAAACAAGCATCTCAATTGTGTTCCTGTGAAATGAGAGGAGGTTGGGTAAAGAAAGCCAAAAAATTTAGACTTAAAAGACACAATGTAAGACTGCTAACAGCAAGATAAGAAAAGAAACACTGTACACCAGATCCAAAAGGAAAAATACAAACTGTTAAAGCACTGAGATGAATTTACAGCATATATCTCTATATGAAGAACAATGTAACAGTTGCTGTTTTATAAGCAACTTTAGTATGACCACATGTCAGTCCCTAAGAAAACCAGGAACAAAACGTGGAATTCCAGTTCACTGAAGTGTGACCTGGATTGTTAAATACCTTTTAAAGCCTAAAGAATCTACATGTGACATGAAAGTGGAAGGAAGACTATTAGAGAAGAGGAGGGGAATTGTGGAGTAGGGTAAAGGGGAGTGATCAGAGTTTATTATACACATGTATGAAATGGAACCTAGTCTGTATAACTAATGTGCATTAAAAATAATCTGCATGAGTGAGTGACAAATGTATCCTTAACCTGTTCTTGCTGACTATCAATTAATTTGGAATTTACAGTTGAAGGCGATGGAAGAAGAAATCCTCATTAAGAATGGAGAAATTAAAATCTTGCGGGACTCATTGCATCATTCAGAATCCATTCTGGAAGAACAGAAAAGATCGTATTTCCTTCTTGAGCAAGAAAAAACTCAAGCACTCAGTGAAAAAGAAAAGGAGTTCTCCAGAAAGGTGACTGATGGCAATTATTTTGCATATGATGGACAGTAGCTTTGTCTGCTCACTGACTTCCTTCCTTCCTTCATTTATTTTATAGTCCTGAGGACTGAACCTAGACCCTTCACACCAAGCTATATCCCCAGCCCATTTTTCATTTGGAGACAGGGTCTTGCTGAGTTGCCCAGGTCAGGCTAAAACTTGAGATCCTCCTGCCTCAGCCTCCCAGAGTGCTAGGATTACAGTCATGTACCATCACATCTGGCTACTGATTTTTTTAGAACCAGTGATACTGTGTTGCCTATAAATCTTCCAGGGAGTTTTCAACAGCTGTTTGTCTTGAATACTTTCTGCTCTTAGTAAATTGTCACACTTTTCTTCCAGAGTCTGCTTATGATTTGGAAAAGGAATGAGATAAAGTGCCGCATCACTGTGGTATTTAGTATTGGCAAGAATAAATCACTAAGGGCTGGGGATGTAGCTGAGCAGCACAGGCACCTGCCTGGCAAGCACAAGGTCATGAGTTCAATCCCCAGTACCAAAAAAACAAAAAATAAAACAAAAAGAATAAATCACTAGTTTAGAATTTCTAGAAACAGGATTAAATTCAGGCTCTTTTGGTAGATGAACTCAGTTAACCTAGTTTAGGCCAAAAGGAAATATAATGACAAGTCTGGAAAAACAGGAGTATGCTAGGGCCTTGGGTGACTCAGACCTTACCAGGCCACATTTTGATTTCCTATGCTATAGGCAGGCTCTGTCCCTATGGGAGAGGGTGGATTCTCCCCCAGGCTCCTGGACTCATAACTCCAAAGTACAGGTAAGGCTTGGCTTCCTATGTCAAGTTTAAAAATCTGAGGAAGGCACTGATTGGTCTACCTTGAGTGAGGTGTCTGTTCCTGGACTGGCTGCTGTCCAGTGAAAGCCCCCATTTGAATCACATGTTCAGAGGTAGGGAAATGATTGTTTCTCAGGGAAAGGGAAATACTGTTCTGGGAAGAAAAACAGCACATATCTAGTACATACCACCACTTTCCTTCAGTACCTCCTGAAGTGGTGTGTGTGTGTGTGTGTATGTGTGTGTGTGTGATTAGAGACTGAAGCCAGGACTTCACACATGCTAGGCAAACACTTCCACTGAGCTAAGTCCCCAGCCAAACTTAACAAACTTTAAATATTCTATGCACTTACCTGTGCCCAGCGCTGACTCTGGTAGTTGACTTTCCATATAAATGATGACGAGTTGGGCATGGGGGTGCACACCTGTAATCTCAGAACTGGGGAGGTTGAGGCAGGATCACAAGTTCAAGGCTAGCCTGGACTAGCTAGTGATTTTGAGGCAACCTGAACTATAATGCAGCACCCTGTTTCTAAAAGCCAGGTGTGGCACACTTGTAATCTTTAGCCTTCCTCAGAAGGGGAGACTGAGGCAGGAGGATTCCCGAGAGTTCAAAGCCAGCCTGGGCTACATAGTTAGACCCTGTCTCAAAAAACAGCTGAGCATGGTGGTGCACGCCTGTAATCCCAACACTCAGGAGGCTGAGGCAGGAGGATCGCTTTGAGTTTGAGACCAGCCTGAACTACATAGCAAAACCCTGTCTCAAAAAGACAATAAATGAATGAATGAGTGAATGATGAAGAACAAGGAATTTGTAGTTATCCAAACCAGTGAATCCAGGTTTCAGTGGTGACCTCGGAATAATGACTAAAATGTGAGTTACTTCTACAGACTGTCCCAGAAAATAACCAGAAAAGTTGTCAGGGCCCCAAACTTTCCTGCATTTACTGTGACTGGTGGTGTGCCTGGTACAAGGTGTGTGTAGGGATGATGGCTGTTACTGGCTGATTGGGGAGCCTGGGAGCCACAGCAGCAGGTCTTCCTATACCTATGCACAGGGCTTTGATAAAACTCTGAAATACTCTGCCCAAACTTTCAAAAAGACCTAGAATTGTGCACCACTACATTTGATTAAAAGATTAAAAAAAAAAATCAGCCGGGCATCATGGTGCACACCAATAATCCCAGCTACTCAGAAGGGTAAGGTAGGAAGATCACAAGTTCAAGCTCAGCCTGGGCTATGTATTGAAACTCTGTCTCAAAAAAAGAAAAAAGCGTTACTATTGAAATTTGCACCTTGCCAAACTGTGTCCCACAATTTCTCTTCATCATTCCCCTTAATTTTCCCACGTGTGATAGAGACAAGTATCTATTTTACAGATTCAGAAAGGCTAAGTAAGTGGTGGGCTTATAACTCTTCACAATAGTTAAAAGTCAAGTATCTTTCTAGAGTACCATACTGTCTTTCAGGAAGGCTGATATTTTGTGTATTTTAGGACATTTACATGACAGCAAACTTTTATATGTGGTTTTCATTTACTAGCTTGGAATTTTGAAGCCCAGAAATACTTGTTAGCACATTATAGTGCCACTGCAAATATATTTCTTTTTTTTCTTTTCTTTTTTTTTTTTTTTGCAGCACCGGGGATTGAATTCACAACCTCATGCTTGCCAGGCAGGCGCTTAGACCACTGAGCTAGATCCCCGGCCCTTATCTTTTTGAGACAGGGTCTCACTATGCCGTTCAGGCTGGCCTTGAGCTCACTTTATAGCCCAGGCTGGTCTCAAACTCGAAACGATCCTCCTGCCTCAGCCTCCCGAGTGCTGGGATTACAGGCATGAGCCACCAAGCCCAGCTAGTATATTTCTTTTGCCTTGCAGCTCCAATCATTGCAGTCTGAACTCCAGTTTAAAGATGCAGAAATGAATGAATTAAGGACCAAACTTCAGAGCAGTGAACGGGTGAATAAACTGGCTGCTCCCTCCATTTCCCATGTCAGGTAAGGATGGTGCCAGAGGGATAATTCAGTTTTACATCATTTAGTAAAAAGTACGCATAACCCTGTCAGGCTAGTCCTTAACAAAGGCCATTTAGACCCTGCCACCTGGGCAGAGGTCCTGTTTGCTGAATGATTCAAAGGTGGTTTGGATGAAGCTAAATGGTTTGAGATGTCACAGCATAAAGGCCCTCATTCTGTCCGTGCTTTCTTTGAATGAGACTTAATCAACACAATGTCTCAAAAGTAGAAAAACGCCGGGCGTGGTGGCTCACACCTGTAATCCCAGCACTCGGGAGGCTGAGGCAGGAGGATTGTTGCGAGTTCGAGACCAGCCTGGGCTACAAAGTGAGCTCAAGGCCAGCCTGAACAGCATAGTGAGACCCTGTCTCAAAAAGACAAGGGCCGGGGATCTAGCTCAGCGGCCTAAGTGCCTGCCTGGCAAGTGCAAGGTCATGAGTTCAATCCCCGGTGCTGCAAAAAAAAAAAAAAAAAAGAAAAAACAAGCCAGGGGTGGTGGCACATGTCTGTAATATCAGCCCTCTAGGAGGCTGAGGCAGGAGGATCAAAGAAAAAAAAAGCTAAGAAGTGGGGGTGGAGGAACTGGGAATGTATTTCAGTGTGATGGCTGCAAAAAATATAATAATAATAATAATTACATAAATAAGATATCTGCCTGGCAACTGCAGGGTCATGAGTTTGATTCCCAGTACCAAAAAAAAAAAGATAAGAAAAAACTGAGAAGATGATCTCCAAATATGGGGAATGGGCTAGTCTTCATTTCTAGTGATTTGTGTAACATAACAGGGTTGGCATATAGCACAGAAGTAGACTGTTATGTAGCATGCCCAAGGACCTGGGTTCAGTTCTTCCCCAAAGAATCTGTTGAATCTAACAGATTTTGCCCCATGTATAAGTATATTTCAGTACTAGCTGAATATGGGAATATTTTTCCTCAGTTGCTGCTCTGGGACCTTTTTCTAACAGCCCCTCATTTGCTCCTGGATGTGCTTAACTTGTTAATGGTTTGTGTCTATCTTCTGCCTGTCAGAGTTGTCTGGTACTATAAATAGCAGCCTTGAAATTTGAATGGTGTCAGGACATTTTTCTAATAGTGAACATTCTGCCTTTGCCCATAATAAGCAGTGAAATTAAACTTGCTTTGCCTCGAATACTCCAGGGAGTCAAGAGCTAAGGGGAAGTCTGTCCTCACCTCTTCACACCTCCCTAAAGGATCGGATCAGAGAGATAAGATTGTTCCTCAAACATGGAGAAATTGACATTGAGAAATTTGCTATTTTTAACCACTTTCTAATACAGCTTTTTTCTAATTGCAACTCTTTGGATTCAGTCCCTATTAAAAAATTAGATTGTTCCACATCGAACAGTTTTTTTGGTGGAATTGGAAATAGTAAAAGAATTATGGCCTATTTTGGGGTGATTAGAGGAGAATATGGAAATTTGGTAATTCAGATCGAAATCCCTTGAATTTTGTACTACTGTCCTGGACAGAGTATGATATATATATGACAGATAAAACCAAAAAAACACCTAAACATGAGAAGTTAAAATTTGTTGTAAGTTTTATAACCAAGTACTTTAAGTGATTTTAGCAGAATTTTTACTTTGCTTTCATGATTAACTTTTTTCAGTCCTAGGAAAAACTTTTCTGTGGTTATAAGACCAGAAGCATGTTCTTCACAATTTGGAAAAACATCTTTTCCTACAAAGGAGTCTTTTAATGCTAACATGTCCTTTCCCCGCTCCTGCCAGACAGAACCAGGATGCAAGCCTCTGGTGGGCAGAGAGAGTAAGTCAGTCTGTTAACTGTCTATTGCTATATAACAGACTACCCAAACGTGTGGCTTAAAACAAAAATAACTATTTGTTTTCTTCCAATTCTGGGGGTCTGCAATTCTGAGAGGGCATAGTGAAAGCTGCTTACCTCTTTGGGGTCTAGAGTCACTCAAACTTTGTTGAGGCTGAAGGATCTGGAATGAAAACATTAATTCCTTTCCAGATGGGCCTCTCCACAGGGTAGGAAGTGAGAGATGACTTCCCTTATTGCCAGCAAGCCCAGAGAGAGGCAGCCAGATGGAGGGACTGCTGATTCTTTCTAGAGGGAAACCATTGAGCATTGCTAGTTTTCACTCTGAGACTGTGAGCTATGCCAGTTCATCTTGTAATTCAGATATAATTAATTTCTTCCTACCATCAGCCTTTTCAGATCTTGCCACTTCTGAGAAGCTGCGGTCTACTTACATTTTTGGTGTCTAGCAACTGGCGGCAGTGCAGGGTAGTTTTACAAGCAGGCAAGAGAGCCCAACAGCCTAGATATTAGTCCTAACCTACTTACGGCTTATCTGATCTGGGCAAGTCCTTAACCCTTGTCCCTTGGCTTCCCTAAAGGTAAAACAGAGCTAATGATAATACCTCCTCATAGGGTTGCTCTGAGAAAGAAAGAAGCTGCTCTGTGTAAAATCTTGGAGTAGTATCTGATACATACTAAGCTCTGTATAAATGTTAGTCGTTACTGTATTCATCTTGTTTCATTTTGAAGTGAAGCAACCAACCTAATTTTTTCTTTGTGTGAATTCCTTTTATATGAAGAAAGCAAAAGATGCAAGCTGCTATACTTACCTGGCAGGGGAGATACCATGATCACAAAGATGGTTTTCCCAGGGTGAGGCTCATCCATTGCACTCCAGATGTGCTGACCCCTGCGATTTCCCCAAATGCGGGAAACTCGACTGCATAATTTGTGGTAGTGGGGGACTGCGTTCGCGCTTTCCCCTGAAAAAAAAGATGCAAGTTGCTTTGGTTGGCCTAAAGTCAAAAGATTAGGACAGCCTGAGTCTGTTTTAAACTCATTACATAAAAGAGTTTCTGACATGTCTATGCTTTTGATTCACATTTTGTCTAGTTTCAGATAATAAGACCCACAGCCAGAGAAGTAGCCCTGTAAAGCAAGAAGAGGTGCAGAAAAGTCTTACGGACTGCTGGATGCAGAAATCAAACACTGAAGGTACCCAAATCCCCGTTTTTCCTGCAGCAACCTGCATGGCTCCCTTTATCCTCCGCAGTGCTCAGCAGAATTGCCTGGGAAACTGTCTGAACTCAGAGAACCCCCAGCCCAGGCAGTCCTTCAGGGGGTCCAGGCAAGTAGGAGTCTGACTCAAGCAGAAAACGAAGAGGCAGGGTCAAAGGGGGTTCTAGGGATTGAACCCAGAGCTTTTACACTGAGCTCTACATCCCTAGCCCTTTTTATTTTTTTTATTTTGAGACAGGATCTTGCTGAGTCTCTTAAGTTACCCAGACTGGCCTCAAATTCACAATCCTGCCTCAGCCTCCCAAGTGCTGATATTAAAGGCGTGTGCCACGACACCCAGTTTAGCACAAGACTTTTTTTTTTTTTTTTTTTTTTTGCGGCACCGGGGATTGAACTCATGACCTCGCACTTGCCGGGCAGGCAGGCGCTTAGACCGCTGAGCTAGATCCGCAGCCCTGTTTTTGAGACAGGGTTTCACTATGCCGTTCAGGCTGGCCTTGAGCTCACTTTGTAGCCCAGGCTGGTCTTGAACTCACAATGATCCGCCTGTCTCAGCCTCCCGAGTGCTGGGATTACAGGCGTGAGCCATCACGCCTGGCTTAGCACAAGACTTTATAAAATGGAAAAGTCAAGCTAGGCTTGATGGCAGGCACCTGTTATCTCAGCTACTTAGGGGCTAAAACAAGAGGATTGCTTGAGGCCAGGAGTTCAAGGGCAGCCTAGGCAATATAGCAAGACCCAATGAGAAAAAAAAATAAAAAAGGCCAAGAGTAGATACATCCCAGAATCTTCTGGACCTACAGGCATCTTAACAGGACTTAGTGGCAACTTAGCGTCCAAAGAACCTTCAGCTTTTCCTCCTGAAGTTATGGAAATGCTCTTCTGTGTCAGAACCTTCTAGAGTCACTTTGTCTTCCGCAGGTTCTATTTTGATAAACCTGTTACTGAAGCAGCCTTTGGTCTCAGGGTCAAGCATAGGTCTTTGCCACCTCCTGAGCAGTTGTTCTGAGGCTCCTACTGGCAACCTCTTGCAGCCACTGGGGCTTGGCAGGTAAGCATGAGACTCCTGGAAAGTTTATTTGGAAAGGAGTTTACAAGAAGCAAGTCCCTTTCTGGCCCTGCCCAGCCTGGGAGGTCTATGGCATGTGCACGGAGACTGGAAAATTAGGCAGGCTGTCTGGGGCCCTTGACCTTATCTATTTTATTTTGTGTGTTTCCAGTATTTTGGCTGTGATTTCAGGCTTCAGAACCACAGGTTCTCGAAGTGGTGCATTTTCTCCCTCGGCCCTGAGAGAAGCACAGAACCTGGCATTCACTGGACTGAATCTCATTGCCAGGAATGAAGGCTCATGTGATGGAGAACCAGCAGAGGGAGCCAGCAGGGCCTTCCCACTCTGCCAGCTTCCTGGAGCCATGCACCTTCTTCCCCTCATACAGTTCTACATCAGCCTGCACTGCCAGGCTTTGCAGGAGTTAGCAGTGGCTAAAAGGAGTGGAGCATCCGGGGACTCGCCAACGCAAAACTCCTGCGTAGGCCCTGGGGTGGAGGCCAGCCCTGAGGACTTGATTTGCAACCTGGAAGGCTTCTCCGTGGCTTCACTTAGCGTTCTTCAGCACCTGGTGTGTCACAGCGGAGCAGTCGTCTGCCTGTTACTGTCCAAAGTGGGGACAGATACTTCTGCTGAGGAAGGAAACGGGGGCCTGGCTCACAGACAGACTTGTGGAGATATGCTCTCAGCCCCCACGGGGGTTGCCGAAGACCAAGGACAGCATCCACTATTGAAGATGCTTCTTTACCTATTGGCTTTCTCTTCTGCAGCAGCAGGTCACCCTCAAGCCACTGTCCTGAGCCAATGTCTCAAGGTTTTGGTGAAATTAGCTGAAAATGCCTCCTCCGATTTCTTGCCCAGGTATAAAGCAGTATGGAATGCATGCTTCTCTATGGGCCTCCCTTGACCTCTTAAGGTCTAACCTGTGGCCCTTACACTTTGCTCACTCTGTTTTGTTTTGTTTTGTTTTGTTTTGTTTTGTTTTGTTTT
>RJWT010039251.1:0-12707 GCA_004365215.1 Cuniculus paca | reverse complement strand
ATATCTGGCTAATGTGATTCAAGATTTCTTAAAAAACAGGAAATAGAACAACTTGTAACTGAAAACATTTAGGTCATTGGCAACCAGTTGTTTTTTAAGTCTCCGTGAAGAACCAGGCCCAAATCATGGCCATCACCACTGACACTTCTGGAGTGGAAGTCACAAATTGATGGCCAGGGTTGGAATCCAGTCCGAAGATGTGTATTTTGCCCTGCAATGTGTAGGGGATAGGAAGATTTAAAGAAAAAAAAAAAGAAAGAAAAAAATCTTTGAGTAAGTTGACATTTCCAAGCCAAGAGAGATACTAGAATCCAAATTTCTGGCTTGGACAGTAAATGGTTACTTTCACAAGGCAACAATTAATTGGAACACACTTCTGGTGCTTTCCAGTCCGAACCACCGCCCCCCACCCCCACCTCTCAGTGATCTCTACTGCCTGGCTTGTGTTCATTTTTTGACTCCTCCAAGTATCTGGGTTCTTAACCTTCCTTTTAGATCAATCTCTCAGCACTGAAACAATGAAAGTGAGATTGGCTACAGAAGCTGCCATTTTATAAGTATTTGGCCATAGAAATTTTGTGCAAGTTAAATATGAAAATTTAAGCCCAGCAATTAAATACGAAAATTTTTGACAATTTATAAGGGACATCATACTGCTACTCTTCAAATAGGCTCAACAGAGGAAGCATCTTCCATTTAGAAATTTTTCATGTGTTCAGATTGCTTCATAATTTCCAAGATAAATTAGCCTGAACTCATATATGTAAGTAAGGAATGGAACTATAAGCCATTTCAGATCTGTTTGTCAGAGATGACTTATATGTGGGACAGTGAACTCATGCGGGAGATCCACCCTAACTATGGGTGACAACATCCAATAGAGTGAGTGCCCCAGATGGAACAAAAGCTGAAGAGCAGAGTATGGAGGCTTGTACCTGTAATCCCAATATTCCCCAAGACTGAGGAAGGCAGACCACAAGTTTAAGCCTGGTCTGAGTAACTTAGTGACGTATGAGACACTGTCCCAAAATGAAATAAATCAAAAAGAGATATATTCAGTGAAAAAGCCCTGTGTTCTCTCCCCAGAACTGAAAGCAAAATAAAAAGCAAAAGAATTTGAAAGCCCCCATGCCTGATTTTATCCTCTGTGCTTCCTGGATGCCATGAGATAAATAGCTTTCTTCCTCTATACTTTCTGCCATGATGCTTCTGCCTCACCGTAAACCTAAAGGTAATAGAGACAGCTGACCATGGGTTGAAACCTGTAAAACCAGGAGCCAAAATAAACTTTTACACCTTTAAACTGTTTACATGAGGCAACTTCTCACAGTGACGAAAAGCTGACTAGCATGGGCTCTTCACATTGAGCTATTCTCTGACCTCTCTTCTTATTTTTCAGTTATCTTCACAACTGTTTTTTCCACACAGAAGTTATGATTTTTGCAAGTAACATGTAACATAGTTTTATGTATGACTCCCTTAGAATGTAAGATCCATGAGAACAAGGATTTTTGTTCTTTTTATTCGATGCTGAGTCCCCTGTGTATCCAATTAATATATGTTAAATGGAGAAGTAAATTTATATGCTATGTATTTTCTATGTATCATGTGTGCATGTTTGTTTCCAAAATCAGGTTTAGCTCTAGTGAGTAGGAAAAGGGGATGACCGGCCTTAGGTAAAGGAGGTCATCAGAATGGAACATTATGTAAGTATTACTTCACGTTTTTACAAGTAATATAGGCATCAATTTTACATAAGGGGGGAATAATTATTTGCTAATAATAAAATCTATCACAAGTGCATACTATGGACAAGGGCGTATAGCTGATTCAAACTGGAAAAATCTGATTATCTCTCACAGGAATTGAATGTAGAATTGAATCATTGAGAGACTAAGTCAATCACAGAATTGTGAGAATTGGAACTTTTGGCTATGTGAAATTTGACACCAATCTCAATGCCACATATAAATAAATAGGAAAAGAAACCTTTTGTGAAAGGAAAAACAGAAAACTGGATGGAGATGTGTGGAGACACAGATACATGTAGCCTCCAATTTCTCCATATCATTCATATATGGAAATTTTATTCTATTTCTTGTTTGTGCTTATTTCTTTCAATAAACTCCCTTTAACTACTTTATTTTTTTAAATTTTTATTTACTTATTTTTTTTTGTGGCACCGGGGATTGAACTCATGACTTCCCTTTACTTTAAAAAAGCTTTTACACCTTGCAATGTTAGTATTTTGTCTGAAATACTAAGTATTTTCCCATAGCATAAATGAAAGCAATATCCCAACATTTGAAAAAAATCACGAAAAAATGGAAAATATATAATTACAAAAAAAACCAGAAAATATATTCTAGGCTGAATCCATGCTTTGTAAAATTATAATTCCTAGTGCATATTTTTGCACAAAGCAATGCCTTTCTCATGAATTTTCACACATGTATAAATTGTGTTTTGATGGTAACCACTTTTCCTACTACTCTCTCTCCTCTTCCCTTCTTTTGCCCCTAGCAGCAGTCCCATTCTCTATCCCTACTTTCAGGCTATATTTTTTTCTGTTTCAAATGAGAAAAAAAAATTTCTTTCTGTGTCTGTCTTATGATCCTCTCCATTTTCCTGCAAATGACATGATTTTGTTCTTCTTTATGGCTGAGTAATATTCCTTTGTGTATAAATACCATATGGGTTTTATCCATCCATCTTCTGATGGGTACCATAGGCCGTGAATCCACTCTTCTAGGAAAATGGCATAAGAAGACTAAGACAGGTGGATTCTTGCCTTTGCAAGATTGTTCAAATCTATACTAATTTACATATTCTCATTATTTTAATTGTAAGGCTAACTGATATTAAAACTATCTCTTATTTAGCAAAAGTGCAATAATTTTTTTTGCCTTTTTTGAAACAGGGTCTCACTGTACAGTGCAGGCTAGCCTTGAGCTCACTTTGTAGCTCAGGCTGGTCTTGAACTCGCAACGATCCTCCTGCCTCAGCCTCCCGAGTGCTGGGGTTACAGGCATGCACCACCATGCCCGGCAAGTGCATTAATTTTGTCACACAGTCCCATCAAATAAAACACCTGTGTTCAGACTTAATATTCAAAACCTTTGGAAAGAGAGTTGCATGTAATTTTCTACTGTCAATAAAGTACTAGGTTTATCGTCTCCCTTTTCTATAAGTTCAAATGACTATGGTTCCATGTCTTCCCATATACATTCGTGAGTAATAGGGTGTCACATGGCTCCCCGGAGGCACAAATAATCCTGCCCATAGTGTACTATGTCCCAACCCACAACCTGAAATGTCCAGTGCAAGTGTGAGCCTCACATTTTCACCCTCTGATTATATGGACCATTTATTTGCAAGGGCATTCTCTGGTGCCCCAAGCTAATGTAACCAATCCAAAAATATCTGTTGTGTTATTTTAACTCACTTAGAATTAATTTACCTATCATTACACAATAATCAATATTTTTCTCCTTTTCTCCTTCTTCTTGCTTTCTTTCTTTCTTTCTTTCTTTCTTTCTTTCTTTCTTTCTTTCTTTCTTTTTGCTGTTGCTGTCTTTCATGACCAGAACGTAAGTTCTATCAAACCCAGAAACAAATATGTCTGCTTTGTCACAATTTCCCTAGTCCCTTAAAATATGTGGTAGCTGACACAAAACAGCCTCCAGATAAATATTTGTCCAGAGAAATAAATCAATGCTTTAATCAACATGTCAACCTAGTTCTTGCTCTCACATCATTTATATTCTCTCTCATCAAATTCCCTACTCCTTGTTTTTCTTCTGCCTGGTTCCTTCACATCACTTAGGGCTCAGTTCAAATGTCATAGTCTCAAAAAGCCACTACTCACTGTTATCTTTTCCACCTCTTCCACTAAACCCTGTCTTTCTCACTCCCTTGTTTTAATTGAAAGATACAACTTACTAGTCTCTGAAGATACATTTTATATGTTTCTTTTCCATATTTATTGTTGTCATCCATGTCCACTAGAATGTAAGCTCCATGAGAAATTTCATCTTGTTTATCATTGTATCTCCAGAACCTGTAAGAGGTCCTGGCATGTAAAAGGCATTAGTAAATGTGTATTAATCAGCTTTTCAGTTGCTGGAACAAATCCCACACCCACAACATAAAGGAGGACAGGTTTACTTGGTTCAAATATGCAGAGGATTCAGTCCATAATCCGCTGGCTCTAAGGCTCTTTGGAGCATCATGGCAGAAGGGAGTGGCATAAAAAAAGCTGATTGGTTTGTGGCAGCTGGGAAGTAGAGAAGGGGAACAGCACCAGAGAGTGAGGGGGGATGGCACAGACCTAGACCCCAGAGACATACGTCTATTACCCACCCAGACAGATCCATAAATGTGCTTTGCTAATTCTCTGAGCAGTTTCCAAGTCAATCAAACTGACAGTCTAGCTTACCTATCACAAAGTATTTGTCTAAAAAAAGATTGAAAGTTTGTAATTTACAACTTTAAAATATATGCCTACATATGGTATCATTCTTCAGTATTGTGATACAGAAAATAAATTGAATTGTTATTTTACAAGTAGTCCGCAATTAAAATTTCATACAAGGTATACATCAAAAAAAAAAAAGACTGTCAAATTTCAATTGTATTTAGAATTCAGTCTTTGTACAGATGGTTTATGATCAGTGACCACTTCAGATGTGACTACCCTTACTTGTCAGTTTCCAAGGGAAAATCTTTCGATCTTTCTTCATACAAGTTGGAAAATTAAATTGAAAAGAGACTTTGCTATAACTGAAATATGTTTATTCAGGTTTGGCAAATGTCTGGTACTGCCTAACAAATTTGTATATGGAAAAGGTCACTATTTCTACAGCTTTTTTTTGGTACCAGTAATTGAACTGACTACCTCGCACTTGCCAGGCAAGTACTTGTGCCACTGAACTAAATTCGAATGCCCAAGGTCACTATTTCTAAAGGAAGAAAATTTCCCATTCAAACACAGTTAATACTCACATGATTAGATCAACTTTGCATGTCTATATCTGGTAATCTAAGCAACTCTTTTGGAGGTAACAATATGCAATATTACAACCATTGCTAAATTCCTATCATCTTGTTTTGAAAACCTGTACAGCTATTGTTTTGGATTTGTTGTTGGTGGTGTTTGCTTGTCTCTTTTGCTGTTTGTTTTTCTTTCCTGTGTTTTTTTTCTCTTAAATAAATTTTTAAAAAGCCTTCTGATGCTTACATACCTATTAAGGCTTGTGGTTAGATACCCCCCTAAAGCCTCGAAAGGTAATGGGTGGGGCTTTCCAGAAGTGGCTGGATCTAGGGTTTCTGATGATGGGATTAAGTGTATGATGCTAGGATTAAGTGTGTACTGGTTTGGCATATTTCTGGGTGTGGACAATGGAAAGGTCCACCCTGGTTGTGGGTGGCACCACCCAAAGGTCAGGTATGCTGGATGGATATAAAGAGACAGAAAAAAGGCAGGTTTCTTCACTACTTCCCTGCTTTGCTATCTTCTGCCCTCCATGAACTTTTACTCCTCTGGAATGCCCCACTGTCATGCTATCCCATCTTGGAGCTAGCCCATTGTGGACTGAAATCTCCACAAACTGTGAGCCAAAATAAACTTTTCCTCCCTTAACCTGTGGGTGTCAGCTATTCTGTCTCAGCAACAAGAAAAAGTAAGATAATCCCCAAACAGAATGAAGTTCACACTTCGTAATATCTCAGATCTATGAGCCAGAATACCATAATTGCCACTGTCAGAAGTTACCAGTTACTGAATTGGCCCATAGTGGACTGACTGGAACTGTCAAATGTGGAAATACTCACTTCTAAAATCAATACTATCTTATAGTGTTGCAATCCTCTCATGTAAATACTCCCAACTCATTCATGGGCATTTGTAACATATTCCTTACATTCATCACCTCTCTTTCAATCTTTTCTGATTAACTTCATTGTCATGGAATTTATATTCTCACTGCATCATGTTAAAGATAGGTAAATATGGAGGTAGAACATGACAGATGTTTGTTAAAGATGAATACATAGAATGAGAGACAAAGCAACAGATGCAGTGGTTGATACATGAGTACACATTCTAAATCTCCCAGGTCATTCAAAATTATATAACTAAAAAGCACATTTGGTATGTGAATCAGGTACACTGCTTTCCAGTTGTTTTCCTGTAACATTATACATTCATAGTGTCCTCATTATGGTCTTCCCTTGGGCGGAACATACATTCTTCACTGTCTTTGTACTGCAATCAGGGAACAAGTCATACAGTGCTCCCAAATAGACTATGAGTTCATTAACTGATTTTTTGTTAGGTAATACATTGCATTTACAAGGTGTTTTTGTAGCTTTTTAAAAGGCATTTCTATGCACGCTATTGTTACTAATATCATGTATATGTTCCTAGTCTAATGCTAGATTAAGAATATTGTGGACTATAGTAAGAGGGATGGTAGTAACAAAGTTATGTTTGAGGGAAGCATCCTTGTTTGCTAAAAGGTAGTCCAGTTTTTTATTATTGTTTTAATTTTTATGAACCTAACAATTCCAGATTCAAAAAACTGAACACAGGGAGGTTTAAAACAATGTAACTGAAGGGAAAAAAGAAAAAAAGAAAATTTGGATCCAGAAAAAACTAAATTCCAAAAGTACAATGTAAGATTTTAGTTCAGGATTTTCAAGCTCACTTTTTTGAAATGTAGAACCCTGATTGCCATCTCAGATATTATGATTCATTACACAACTATCATAACTTTTGCTACACACTTAGATTTCATCATACAATGCACAAATCAACAAGTGCAATGTAATGACTAGATCTTTCCATAGATGTCAGAATAATTAAGTGGCAAACACTGAAGTAATTGCAAGCTTAAATTATTAAGGAATATCTAAGGCCAGGGATTTAGCTCAGTGGCATAAGTGTCTGCCTGACAAGCGTGAGGTAGTGAGTTCGATCCCTGGTGCTGGGGAAAAATAAATAAATAAATAAATAAATAAAATAATCTTTTAAAAAAGGAATATTTTGTTGCAAAGCATTAGGAATTAATATCTATACATTACATAAGAGTCTGAAAAGATCTCATCCCTTATTAAGTCAGAGGGCATATTTTTATACATGTGAAAACCAAAGTTGAGGAAGGTTCATTGGCTTGTCCAGGTGAACACATACGCTGTTCAGGATGAAGGAAATTACTTCTACCTTTCTTATTTTACAGTCCAAATATTTTTAATTGGCCTTTTGACTTTTTGCTGATCATTAGAGAAACTGATATTTTCTTTAGGTTTTTCTAGTCATTTTAATGTGATATTTAATGGTTTTATTTAAAAATTCAAATATAAGCTGAAGTAAAATATTGTCACGAATCTTCACGTATTCATTGAACAGCAACGAAAATTATGCTTTCCCTTACAGTCAATCACTCTCATTTACCCTAGAATATTTAAAGCAAATTCCAGACATCATATGATTTCAGCACAGCGCATAAAAGTTAAGTATTCTCTTTCTAAAAAATAGTCACAATATATGGCTTCATATAGTTTAGAAAGATAAGGAAACATTACATTTAAATCATATAAACTTATATTTATTATTTTGTTGACAACAGAGTTTGCCCTAGGTGGTTTGAAGCTGAAACACAATGGTTTTTAAGGACTGTTTTTCAAGGACAATAGTTCTTTCTATATTGGTACAAGTTCATCTAACTTTTTTTAAAAAAGAAATTCTTAGTCATCACTTCTCAATCTCAGGAACTTCTGAGTAAATTATTCTGATTCCTTTATAATGACTGGACCCTGGGAATTATGAGATTCTCCACTTACAGCTTCCATTTTCATTGATTATGATGATAATCAACTGAATTATTCTTTTCCTCTTGAGAACTATAGAGCTTCTTGATTCCAGTGGCTAATAAAGGCTCTGGTATTGGAAGCAGCTCTCTGTTAAAAGCACTGAGAATAATGATCTGAAGCACAGACAGGACAGTGTTTCCAAGAAATACATTAGCTGCCTTTGAAAACCGACTGCTTTGTAACAAATGTGAACTGTATATGAATTAAATAATACATATTTTATATTAAATGATATTATGATCAGAACAGGCTTCAAAATAATCTTGGAGGGGAAGAGTTTATGGCAACATAAACAAAATTAGGTTGACCATGAGTTGACAAATTTTGAATTTGTCATTTTGGGCAATGGAGGTTTATCATATTATTCTATTTTTATATATGTTTAAAATTATTCAGAATGAATTTTCTTATTAAGAGAATAAGAAGCTCATGTAATAACAAAACACACACAAGACCAAGTCCTCAAGTACACTTTACAAACCCTACTAGATTAGAACAACTACTAATCAGACTGGTTTGGGTTACTCCATTCCCCAGTTGATCCAAACTGCAGTAACAGAGGAAAAAAACAGAAATCTGAGTAATGTGTAAACTGACCAATTATTTCTACTTCTTTTATTAATTACAGATTAATACTAGAGTTTTATAGAAATTAACTAGTTTCAGAGTATATTAATTATTCTGTGATCTCATGGAGATTTAATAAGAAGGACAATTTCCTTGCAAAATATTGTCAGGGAATCAAATCAACTTCAGGGAAAGGAAAACAATGACTTACTATTTCAGAATAGATCAAAAGTTCATGAAAAATTAGTATGCTAACACTTTAACAGCAAATGTTAAAGTACATAAATGAACCATAACAAAAGCAGGGAAAGCGTGATTATTAGTGACAACAGAATCTGTATTTAGATCAAACAATTAATACAAGAAAGAAAAGAGTTTCTGCAAAGTATAAATGTCTGTGTGACTAGTGGGTGTCTTTTTTCAAATATTTCCCCGAAGTTGTCAGAAGTTGGTCCCTGCTTGTTTTAACCCACTTCAACCATGAAAACAGTCATCCTAGGAGCTGGAAAACTCAGAACAGCACCAGAGTCCAGCACTAACAGAGCCTAAATCCATCCAGGGGAGCTCAGGCTAGCTGGCTGCAGATGGGTATTTGTACAAAACTACCCTCAAAAACAAAGAACTGGCGAAGAGGCAGCAAGCTCACTACACCACTGTCATCTTCTTGAGAAAGGTCTTTGGAAAATTTTGTATTGCTTAAGGTTCCAGAACAAGGCTGAGAAAGAGAGAAGAAGGAGTGAGAAGGAAGTGGTAGGGGAACGGGGTGAACAATGGAAAGAGGGGAGAAAGATGTAGTAATATACTGTCTACTTATCTACAAGAGCGTGTGATGCCCAGTAGCTGCCAAAGAGAAGTAAAAGGTTAAAAATTTCCCGGCCAAATTTTATTTAATTTTTTATGAAAAACATCACATTTTAGTTTACATATTTTATAACAACATTTGTTTCTCCCATTATATCCTGGAGAGAAAAACACATTTGGAATTTATTTTGAAATAACATAGTCACTATAGTGATGACCATATTTGCCTTTAAAGCTTGTCTGGTTTATCAGTTACTTAATTATTTGATCAATTCAGGTGCAGTCTGATAGGTAAGTAACAAGCAACAGCTGCAGTACCTGCAGAATGAATAATATACTCCACATATTTAGTTTTTACAATGGATCGAGAAATGAAAATATCCAGAAAATTGTAATGCTTTCCTCTTATTTATGTTACTTTACAAAATGGAATTTGCACAGATTTTAATGGAATAACAAACATAATTTACACCTATTTACACATGGCCAAAACATACAGTTTATACTTTACCAAATGTATGCCTTTATGCAAATAAATTTTAATATTTACCCACCCTTATTCCAGGTTTAAAAAAAATAGTCTAACTCATGTAAACAAACATTAGAAAATTATTTTATATTCAACTCTGAAGTAAAAGGTTATTTTTGTATCATTGTCCATTTATAGAGTATATGCTTCTGAAACAGGATTCTGAAGGAAAACTTTAACAATGAAGTGTTATAACAGGAAGTGCTACAAATTGAATTCATATCCAAATAAGTAAAGTAATTAATTTTCACAAATAAAACTCTATCTTAAATTTTTTTAAACCCATAAGCAAGAATAAACCAAATCACTGCTGCTTTGAAATCTGCATTAAACTTTTAGGGCGCATCTTGTGCAGGGCACCAAAGTTTACAAAGAGAAAACTAAAAATCAAGAGTGGCATCTGACTTCACAAGGTCAGAAAGTGAAATCATTACTAATGAAGCTTCAGAAATCATATAAACCCTATAGAATGTTGCCTAATTTTACAAATTATTTATTTGAAGATATACACAAATATACATAATGATTTTGAAACTTGGCACAATTACTTCTTTAAGTCTATAAATATTTTCTGATTCAAGCATTGTAATAATATAAGCTAGATTTTTTTTAATTTAGTGAATAATATTCGTTTTCCCAAATAGAGTGGTATGTAGAGCCTGGTATATATCTTGCACCAATAAATTTCAGCCTACTCTACTAAAAATAGCAAAGCCTTCTGGAAAGATTTAAAGGACATAAAAGACGTAGTACATAAAGTAGAAATACAGTACTGAAGTTATTGAATGCTGATTAACACTTGGCCTGAACTCGAAACATTTTTCAATTCCATTTTTGGAATTTTAACTAAAAATCTTGACATTGCAAGCCATAAAACAGGTAACAATCATTAAAGAAAAAAATGTAGATTTTGAACTTTAGATTATTTTTTATTTAGTGTAAAAGAAGCTTGTTTTTCATTTTCCTTTTCTTGCTCAGCAATTTCTTTGTTTGAATACTTTTCGTACAATTTTAGGAAATTTTTATTGGTGCATGCCTATAGAATTTTGTACATTTGGTAGTGTAACCACTTAAACTTCCTAAATTTCTCCTGCAAAAGATATAAATAATGCAAATAAATATCTGATCCTTGATATGAATGACCTCCTGTTTTATTCATATTTATAAATAACCATGGCACACCTCTGAGGCATCAACATGTGCTTAGTGTTTGCCATCTGAGTATTGGCTAAAAATAAATTACTAATTTCAGAATAAAATCACCACTATCATAATACTGATTCAAAAATACTGAGTTTATAAGTGCTCTAAAAGTTTTTGTTTTTTCTCTGTATTGAATATTAAAGTACTTATGTGCATTGTAAAGCATGTTTCTACCTATTTCTGTAACTACTCTAAACCTGTGGGTGCTGACAGATAAATATTGCATTTATTATCGTAAAGGTAATTTTATAGTAATAGATAATTTTATTCAAGAACTGTTGTTTATTGACAATATGCAGTGATATATGTAAGTTGTATTGGATACACAAGGTCTTCTAAATGAGTTTTAATTCAGTTCCTAAGTTCAAAGAAATTAGTTGTGACATAAAATAATATGCGAGTCGCTTAAATGTGTAAATTGTTTCTTCATATTTAAAAAATTCTGAGTTTTGGAAGGGTTATAAATTTAATTGCAATTTTCATTTGTTGTTTTTCCAACAAATCACTTTGCTATCACCTGTGGAATTTCATTATGAATGACATTTTCCTCCTTTTCAGGGAAGGGTTCCAGAGAAGATTTCCCTCTCGTGACCCTGCCCTGCCCCGTGTCTACACGGCAATGATCCTCGAAGGATTTTGAGGATGCATTAGAACCGAGAATCGGTGGGATTTTAAAGAAGTTATTACTTAACGGTCTAAACTTCTATTTTAAGCTAGCTATTGTAATTCATTTTCAAACAAAAGGAAAAAGGGAAAGTCGCTTTTGAAATGTAACCAACAGCTTCGTGGCTGACTCGGGACTGCACCGTCCGTTTATTTTAGCTTTATCTGTGTGCGCGAGGCGAAGGTGGAAGTTATGGAGTTTTCTTTTTCATTCAACAACGACAATAATATGATCAAATCCCAGCTACGGATCTGACCAAACGGGAATTAGTGAAGAGACCAAGCCAGATCCCGATTCAGGAAGAACTGCCCCCTCCGGTTGGTACAGATGATGAAACCCCACATCCTGAGATGCACAGAGAAGTTGCAGCGCGACCGTTTCCATACGAACATATAGAGACACTTCTACCCACCAAGAATCCTCCTAAACTAGGTAGAAAGTGCGTCGCTCACACCTACAAGAGGGTGGACCTGGGGGAAGACTTGGAGCGAGGAGGATACAAAGTTAGTAAGGGTGTTTAAAGAAACTGAATCTGTTTCTCCTTCTTATCTCTCTTTTTCCTTTCCTGCTCCCTCCTTCCAAAGAAATATATACATACATAAGTATATGTTCATGTATATCATCTATTGCCTAATAACTTGAGCTTCGTTTGCAACATTTAAGTGCCTGATAATTAACGATGCTGCGCAGGGAGCTTGTGGCCGAGCCTGGCCTTTCTGGCCGCCAGCAGCCCCTGACGTCAGCCGCCAGAGCTGCGTGCGTCAGATCCCAAGGGGGTCTGGGGTGGCCTGGACACGAGTTGCGGGGGAGGGAAGTCTGGACAGGGTTGGATGAAACCCCAGGGATGGTGAAAGGGGCTTTCCCCAGTGCCGGCAAGAAATTCCTGTCTCAGTTACAATGACAACTTTCGCAGCTTCAGGGGATTAGCGGGCAACCCAGACTGCAATCAGGTCTCAGGGCCCAAGATCGCGTGCAGTCTCCCGGACTAGACATGAGTGGAGAATGTAGAGAAAGAGGCCAGAGAAAAACGCAGGGTAAGTCTGTGAACAGCCAGGGCTTCCTTCCTTCATC
>RJWT010039250.1:0-12707 GCA_004365215.1 Cuniculus paca | reverse complement strand
GGGGGGCGTGTCCCGGGGCGGGGCCGCAGGATCGCCCTCCCCTCGCTCCCAGCCGCGGCGCGCAGCATCCGGCTCGTCTTCCCTCTGGCGCCGGGCCTGGGCCTGGGCTTGGGCCTGGGCTTGGGGCGGGCCGGAAGGCGCTGCACGGCTCCGCGAGGGGGCCTAGGGAGGGGGCGGGCCGGAAGCCCAGCAGGTGCCCGCCCGCAGCCCCGCGGCCGCTCCGGTTGCGCAGTGGGCCTCCCCGGGACCCCTCGGCAGGGCCTGTCTGCGGACTCTGCGTCCCTGAAAGTGCAGGATGGGGTCGGCTCCTCACTCAACCTGTTTAACAACAATCGCGCTGTCTGGGAGGCTGAGGCAGGAGGGTCGTGAGCTCCAGCTCAGCCTGGGCAATTTTGCAATACCCTGCATAAGCAACAAAACAGGCAGGGGACATCGCTCGGTGCAAAGGCCTTGGCTTCAATTCAATCTCCAGTACGCGTGGGGGCAGTAGTTCCGCCAGGGCGGCACGCAGTTTCCAGGGGCTCCTCATCTGCGCCTCCGACTGGAGCGGGCACTACCCCGGTGCCCAGGCGGTGGGCTGGTCTTCCCAGCGCAGACCACACCCCGCCCTCCCTTGGCAGGCCACCTCCCTTTCCCTTTAGTACAGCCAGACAAAGCAGGGTCTCTTTGGATTTTTTTTTTTTGTAAAACAGTCTTTTATTAAAAGAACAAGTGCTGTTTACGAACTGCCCTTCGTACAAATGACATCCGTTATACAAAGATACAAGATCCGGGTTATGCACAACTCTGGACTTGGAGGTGCGGGGTGCAGGCATTGCCTTTTGGGCTGAGGATATAAAGGAGGCTTTAGAAAGAGCGAGAAAGGGACCCCTGGGTTTGCAACCGAGGCTTCTCCTCCCTACCGCCTGGGAAGGGTCTGCTGCACGGAAACGGGCTGGGACTGAAGGGGAGCCAGGGTCTGGGTCGGCATTCCCAACACCCCTCTCCCACCGTGGGCTGGAGAAAGCGGGCAGTGGACAGCTGTGGGCACTGCCCCGGCTGTTCGGAGCAACACAAAGCAGCCTGGTGAGAGATGCTTTTCATGTGGCTGAGGGGAGCCTGGCTGCCTGTGCCTACCTTCCTCCATCCCCAGGAGGAGGCCCCCCCACCCTTCTCTCCAGAACACGCTGCCACCCCCCACCCTGGCCCACCACACACCAGGAAGACGCTGCAAGCTCGCGGGGGAGCCTGGGTCTCAGCAGACCTAGCGAGCATTTCCAGCCTGGGGCAGGGATGTGTGAAGGTCACCCCTTCTCAGAGCTGGCCCCGGCTCATCACCCCTTAAGTTTGGGCTCTTGAGTCTGGGGTAACCACTTCCCTAGGTTTCAGCAGAGGGGTCCCCTTACCAACCTCAAAGTCAGGGAATCCATGAGGCAGCAGAAGACCCCAGAGCCCGAAACCCACAAATAGGACAAACTTTAAAGGCACCCCTTTGTGTCATTGTCTATGAAGAGGACCCGTCAGCTTGGAGCTAAGACAGACAGACTCCCAACCTAGGCACAGCCCGCATCTCACACATGCACACGCACACGCACACGCACACGCACAGCCTGCTGCAGACCAGGTGGCCAGGTCCTGTTTGGGTTGGGGCCCCTGCCCATCTGGGCCTGCGGCTGTCACCAGGGTAGCCGAGAGCCAGCTGACACAACCCACACCCAGGTGTGACCCCTTGGCCAGCAGGGACCTGGCACACACACCCACTCACATCTCCCAGCTGAGGGCGGGGACACAGAGCTCCAGCCAAGCATTCGCAGACACCACTTCCGCTCTGCAAACCACATCCCTCCCCTCCCCCAGTGCCACAATCTGCACCCCGCCCCACTCTGACCAAGTTCATTGTCAGAAGCTGGACTGAGGCCAGCAGAGGGTAAGGGCCTTACAGCCTCCTGCATCTGTCCTGTCCCTCCTGAGGAGACTTCACAGCTTTCCTAGTGGGCTCCTCGCTGGTCTGTCCCGTATCCCCAAGCCTGGCCTCCCCACCACAGCCTCCCTGCCTGGGTGCACAAAGGGTTTGGGAAACTTGGGGTACAGGGCCGGAGATGGAGGTGACTGGCGTAGAGATGGGTGGGGAGGTCATGCTAGGGGTGTCTGAGTTCCAGTGCATTAAATCACTCCTGGCCTCTCGCCGCAGCCTGGGCATAACACTCCTTCCCTTGTGCTGTACGGACTGAGGCGACAAAGTGGCCTTCAGCCTTGGGCGAGGGAAGGGTGGGAAGGAGCAACTCTTTAGAGAATCTCTGGATTATTGTGTTTACAGTGGCTTGGGGACAGCGAGTTAAAGAGCAGAACAGATTAAGATGAATAAAATGCCCAGATCTAACATATCTAAGTGGTATTTAGTATTTAATAAAAAAATGAGGATTTCGAGGTCATCACAACTGCCCCTTCCCCCCACCCCTAAGCCCTTGCAAGTGCCTAAGAAATCTCCTCGGAAGGATTCCCACCCACCCTGTCCATTAGCGCCCTAACAGCTTACAAAGTCTTATCAACGGGAATATTGATATTATTTTCTGTATCAGGAAAAAAAAAAACAGTTGAGCAGCACAGGCAAAAATATATCTGCACTACGTTTCTGTCGTTGCCAAAAATATACACATCTTCTTTCCTTTATTAAAAAAACAACAACAACAACAGAAAAAAAACCCAACCAAAAAAACCCAACAAAACCCCGAGCAGAAACACAGTTACGCACACATGCAAGCTGGACGGACATACGGACGGGGCATTCACCCCAGTGCAACTGAACAGCTCCCCACCCGACCCCGCTTTCGTGCCAGGGGCCTGGGCAGCAGGGTGCTAGGGCGAGCGCTGCCCCCTGCACCCGGACACAGCCGGTGGGTGAGGGGCCAGCGGTTAGGTGGGTTTAGTGGCTCCGTGACTGGCAGGGGCGGGAGGCAGGCTGGCCAAGTCTGGAAACGGGACTTTTGCTAAAAGTGGCACTTTACCCGCCTTATCCCTTCCCCCAAGCCCCAGGACTCCCCTCAGACCAAGGAAGAAGGGTCAAACTAGCAGGGGGCAGGGAACCCTGAGACCAAGTGGGGTGTAGGGGAGGGACGGCAGACGATCACCCCGATTCAAAGCCCAGACCCTGCCATGCTGTGGTACCAGGGTGCGCTTCTGGGTTTCCTGTCCTTCCGTGCCCAGAAAGGGACTAGAGCGCGCAAGGTAAGGAGGGCACAGACCAGAGCTGCATCCCTGCTGCTGCCGACCGACCAGTGCTCCTATCCCTGCCCTCAGCTGCCCCAGGTCCAGGGGAAGGAAGACAGATGACAGACAGACACATGCACGCGCGCACACACCCACACACTCACACTCACGCACCCACACCTCTCCCCAGCCTCAGCACTCCTCAAGCAATAGTGCAAACAAGGAGGGGGTGCCGAGGACAGCCAGCACCTCCCCACCCATCGCTGGGGCCCCTTGGGGTGCTGGGGGCCTGGCTGACGCTGATGTCCTGCCTGTCCGCAGCCCCCTGCATCTGTGGGCTTTTACAAGCTCAGCTTGTGACCCTGGATAGGGGAAGGGACAGTGAGAAAAAGTTGAAGGGACCCCTCTGCCACCTGCCCAGGTGGGGCGGAAACACCAAATGGGGGTCCCACCCTTCCCTAGATTTCCACTCGGGGCCAGCCCAGGGCCACCCCTTCCCTTCTCCTGGGTTCAAGTGCTGATCCATTTTACGTGGCGGGTCCAAACCCCCCACCACGCACCACGGCGGCGTGGTCTGCTCTCCAGGTGTCCCAAGCTGCCCCCCTTTGGAGCCTCTCCTGGTAGCCAGTGCGGAGGGAAGGGCCCGATGCGGGCGCCCTCCCAGCCCCGGTCTGCGGCACCGCACTCCCCACGCGCCCTGGGCCTCTGCATGGGCCCTGGGCCGGGCTCGCCACTGTCTGGGCCCAGCTGCCTGCTTCAGGCTCGGACCCCTCCAGCCAGGATGTGTCCCCTCCACGCAGGGCTCAGGAAGGGCATGGTGGGCTTAGCCTTTCTCCTGGTTGGCTGAGGCTCCTTTGTCAGTAGTCTGGAAAGACAGGAAGGGAGGCTGGGGCCTTGGGAGCTCCCTGGGTATAGAAGGGGAGGTGGCTGGAGCAGGGCAAGACAGGGCCCCACGGGAGTGGTCAGACGCAGGCACATGGCTGCCGAAGACAGCTTCGCTCCTCTCCCACCAGCCCCCAGAGAGCGGAAAGCGCATCTCCCTAACAGGTCACCCCAGGGCAAGGCTTGTTTGTTTTCTTTGATATTTGCTTTTGTTTCTGAGACAGGGTCTCCCTATGTAGTTCAGGCTGGCCTTGAACTATTGTAGCCCAGACTGGCCTCAAACTTGCAGCACTCCTCCTGTCTCAGCCTCCCCAGTGCTGGGATTCCAGGCGTGTGCCACCTCACCTGGTGGAAGGCTGTTTTCTAACTGGTCCTTTTCCCATCACCCCTGCCCACATCCCCTCCCCTCCCTTTGCAGGCAGCCCAGAAGGCCCCAGGGCCCCTACTCACCCCTCCTTTGGGGCCGCTGCTGCTGCTGTCCGCCCCCGACAGGCTGAGGAAAGGGTTGGTCTGGGCAGTGAGGACTGGGGGTCCCCCCGCCGCTGCCACAGCCGCCGCTGCTGCTGCCGCAGCCATGAGACTCGTGTTGCTGCCCAGCGAGGGGGCCACCAGGGCTCCAGTGGGCAGCAGGGCAGGTGCGGAGGCAGCTGAGAGCAATGGGGTAGAGCTTCCGGCCAGTAGGCCGGCCATGGGCAGCTGGGAGCCCCCGGCCATCTGCAGCCGCTGCAGCTCCCGCTTCTGCTGCACCTGCTGGATCATCTGGTAAACCACGGTCTGGTGCTCCTGCAAGGGGCCGACCGCTCCTTGTGGTCTCTCCCTGCACTGCTGGCCTGCCCTGCCCGCCCCCCTGGAGCCTCGAGGAAACAGTGGGGCTGGGGGGGCATGGATCAGGGTTCTGTCTCTTCACATCACCCTCTAGGTCTCAGTCTCCCCATCTGGACAAGAAAATAGGCATGATGGCACGTCTGCGATCCCAGCACTCGGGAGGCGGAGGCAGGAGGAGCGCTGTGAGTTCAAGACCAGCCTGGGCTATAAAGTGAGCCAAGGCCAGCCTGAACGGCATAGTGAGACCCTGTCTCAAAAAGATTAAAAAACAAAACAAAAAACAAAACCCACACACACACCAAAGAAAAAGAAAACAGCTGCACGCAGTCAGCATCTGTCAACTAGGGACTGCGGGCCCAGTGCAGGACTGACATCCCGGGGGTAACAACCACAAATGCTCCCAGGGTGACGGGTCTTGCTACGCAGCTCAGGCGGGCCTCGAACTCCTGGCAATCTCCACGCCTCAGCCTCCCTCGTGCTGGGGTGACAGATGTGCACTGCCATGCCCAGCCAATGGTAATTTTTAATTCCCCATCTTTTTATTGTTAAGAGTCACTTGACTTTTGAGTAACTAAAGCATTCTGTGTTCCTAAGGTCAAAATAATGGATCAACATTTACCTTACGAAAATCTTCCTATTCTGGTTCTCATCCAGCCCCATAAGAAATCAGCTGTTTCTGGGCCTTTCCCGTGTTTTTTTACATGAAAATGTTAACTGATCCTATTTTCTTCATTCCCTCATTTTTATTTTTTGTGATTCTGGAGATGGCACAGAGGTTTATACATTTAGGCACACACTGTATCACTGAGCTACGACCCCAGCTTTTCATTACTTTAGTTTTTATTTGGGACAGTGTCTTGCTAAGTAAGTTGCCTAGGCTAGCTTTGAGCCAGCGACCCTCCTGCCTCGGCCTCCCAGACTGCTGGGACTGTAGGCACGTGCCCATGTCACTGCCATGCCCAACATTCCTCTCTCTCTTATTTATTTAAGTTTTTTTTTTTTTTTGCAGCACTGGGGATTGAACTCACAATCTTGCACTTGCCAGGCAGGCACTTAGGCCGCTGAGCTAGATCCCCGGCCCTATTTATTTATTTTTGCAGCACCTGGGATTGAACTCACGACCTCACACTTGCCAGGCAGGCACTTAGGCACTGAGCTAGATCCCTGGCCCTTGTCTTTTTGAGACAGGGTCTCACTATGCAGTTCAGGCTGGCCTTGAGCTCACTTTGCAGCCCAGGCTGGTCTTGAACTCACAACGATCCTCCTGTCTCAGCCTCCCGAGTGCTGGGCACTCTCTCATTTTTAAAAGGTAAAGTCCTTTTTGTTGGAATGAAATCTGAAAGAGCACAAAGGGAGTGGGGCCCTCCAAAACACTGCTCTGGCTGGGGTGGTATCAACTGCCCAGGTACCTTGCCCCAAGACCCTGGGATCCCCTGGTGACCCAGGGCCAGGACTCCAGCGCTCAGCTCCCCTCTCCCTCAGCTAAGATCCGGGGTCCCGGCAGCACCCCTTTCCCAGTGGCCAGAGGATCCTGGGCACAGCTCTCCCCTTGCCTGCCGCCCCAGGCTCGATCACTGCCCAGCCTGCCCCCGACCCCCCGCTGGCCCGGGTCTAGCAGTGTGGGGAGTGGGGTACAGTACCGGCGTCAGCTGCGGGGAGGCCAGGAGCTGCTGCAGCTGCTGGAGCTGCTGATCCTGCTGCTGAAGGAGGTGTCTCTGTTGCTCGGTGAGGCTGAGGCAGGACAGACAGGCCTGGTTGGGACGGACAGGGCACACACCTCCCACCCACAGGATCCCTTACTCCCTAAACGGGGTGGGAGGCTGGAGGTGTGGTTTGGAGAACAGAGCTCAGAGGAGCAGGAGCAAGGCGAGGGGTGGCTACAGTATAGGAGGTGGGAGCTGTCCCAGGAGGAAGACGACCAAGGTGGGGCTCCTAAGGCACTGAGGGATGACAGTCTAGGGTCCCCAGAGGCCAGCAGGGCACTAGGGCCATCACTCTGGGGGCCGGTGGACATTCTCCTTTGTGAGGATGATGTGTTGGCAGACCCTCCCGACTCAGCCTCGTGAGCCCTCTCAGGGCCGAGCGCCCCCTCACCTGTTGAGACAGCCTGGCAGCTGCAGCGTGGGGGCCCCACCAGCCTGGCTCAAGCCTGCAGGGTTGGGGGCGGCAGCCCCATTCAGCCCCCCCAGGAGCCCATTGAGGGGCAGGCCCCCACTGCCAGCCAGCCCCCCCAGCAGCCCCTCAGCCACAGGCACGGCCCCCAGCCCTGCTGGCCCGGGTGCCCGGCCAAGCCCGTTCTGCGGCTGGGGTGGGAGCGGAGCGGGGCCCCCAGGCAGGGCCAAGGGCAGGGCGGCAGGGCTCTGCTGGAGCAGGGGCAGCGGCGGGGGCGTACTGTGGAAGGACAGCGACGAGCTGCTGCGGCTCGGGCAGCCTGAGTGTGGGTCCTGGGGGGAGGGGAACGGGGGTCAGAGGACCAGCGACCTTCCTGGCACCCAGCCTGGCACCCACCAGAGCACGGCCCCCTGCTGCACCCCAAGGCACCCCAGGAAGAAACCAGGCCAAGAAGAAAGGCTGAGAATCCAAAATCTCTCTGAAGTCCTGTCACTGCCCACTTCCTGGGGACCCAGCACCCCGATCGCCCGTGGTGAGTGAGAAACAGTGGTAACGGCAGTGACCTTGATCCAGAGGTCAGGGCTCACCCTGGGCACCTGTGACTCCCATTTTACATCGAACGCTAAGGCTGGCCTGAGAGGCTGTCTACACTGCAGGGCCTCGGTGGCCTTGGCACCAACACAGGTTAACAGCACTACCGATTCTTTAGGATCACCATGAAGACTAAATAAACTAGCGGGCATGACAGAGGGCAGGCGGGCGATTAACTTGAGTTACTGTTATGATCGTTGACTGCCCAAGTTCCAGTTGGTAAGTGGCAGAGAAAGTAAGAATCCCGTTTGCTGGAGTCCAACGATAACCACAAGGTAACAGCAGCAAGTGCTTTTCCAACCACCGCCAATGACGCAGGGATTACTTCGCGTGCTGCCCTACAACGAACCCTGCAGAATGCTTCTCCCAGAGCCTCCCTAGCCAGCCGGCATCCAGGAGGACCCCCTCCGCTCCCTCAGGGCCCTCAGTTTGCTGCCCTCCGTGCCCTCGCCCTTGGCAGAGCCCACCTTCAGGAGGCTCGTGTGGGCGTTGCTCGCGGAGTGCCCAGCCCGTGCCCAGCACCAAGCAGGACCTCATAAAGAGGTGAATGGGTGAACCGCTCACTTTGCTGCCCAGGCTCCAACAGGAGCAGGGCAGAGGTGGGATGGGGGACCCGCAGTCTCCCCCCTCGACCCTGTCCCCATGGCGCCCACCTCCGAAGACGTGGACAGCGAGTTGTCCAGGCCAAGGCTGTTCTTGCCCGGAGGGCTCTTGCTGGTGCTCAGGGAGTCACTGCTGCTGGCTGTGGGAGAGAGGGAGGTCAGGGCTGGAAGGGACCCACGTCAGCTGCCAGCTGGAGACTCCCACTTCGGGGCTGGGCGGGACCCCTCACCTTGGGGGAGCAGGCCGTAGGGCCCAGCTAGCGGGCCGTTGGCGGCAGGCATGGCAGCGGGCAGGGCGGGGAAGGGCACGGAGAGCTGCACGTTGAGAATCTGCAGCCGCTCCTTCTTGGCTGTCAGGCTCAGGATCTGCTCCTGCAGCCGCTGGTTTTCCTTCTGCAGCGCATGCAGCGCCTTCAGCATCTCCACGACTGCGAGACGGAGCAGGGGAGTCAGCAGCCGGGCTGGGGCGGGGCCTGGGCCAGGGCCCCCAGGCCCGAGGGGGCGGGGCCACAGGTCGGCCAATGGCAGGCGCGGGGCGTGGCCAGGGCCGCCAGGCAGCACCTGAGGGGCGGAGCCTTCACGGCGCGGGGACAGCCCAGCGCCAGGAAGCCACAGGTGTGCGGGCCGGGGCGGCGCCTGGCGCTCCCCAGCAGACCCGAGAGGGGGCACGAGCGGCACGGGGCCTGGCCCCAGAACAGGCTGGGAGGCCATAGTTAAGGCCTGGACAGGTCCCCCCTGGGCCGGTCTCCCGCCCGGCCGGCGCCACCCTCCTCACTGTTGACGCCGGCCTCGCCGTCGCCCTGCTTCTCCAGCAGCTGCTCCATGTTCGTCGTCCCCGGGGCAGCCGGGTCCAGCTGGACGCTCCCGCAGGGTGCAGACGCGGTCTGATCGAAGAGTGCAGGAAGGCTGCTGATGGGGGACCTGAGTCCGGGAGCGAAGGCGAGTTCAGGCTCCTCTCGCCCCACGGCAGGCCCCCCTCCCCCTGGGGGTTCCAACCCGGCCCCGCCCCCGCCCTGCCCCTCCCCCAGCCGCCGCCCCCTCCCTCACATGGAAGACAGACTCTCCTGGGGGGAGGTCCCCCGACACCGGAAGCTGCAGTCCTCCAGGTCTGGCTCTTGGAAGGAGAAGGGAGGGCAGGGGTCAGCGGGGGAGGGGGCCGTCAGCCACAAGGTCCCGGCATGGGTGGTGGACGTGGGATCTGGGACCTCAGCGCAGATGCTTTTCCCCGACACCCAATCCCAGAGGAGGGGAGCGGGGCTTGGAAACCCTGCCCTTTGGGGGCTCCCTCTGATCGGCCTCCCAGGTTGTTACTGGGATTTGAGGTAGACACCGACCTGGATGGAGGAGTAACCTGACACTACCTTGCTGCATGACCTCCTATCTGAAGTGACCGCTGTCAGGACCGAAATAAGAGATCAACGTGTTTACCCGGAGGGTTTGGCTGGCAAGCAGCAGCCGTTAGTAACTAACAGTATCGGGATTAGCATGACTTTATATCCAGAAAGTTCCAAGGAAGGCAAAACTGTCGGGCCACGGAATCCTACTCCAAGTTTTAGAAGATATAACTGTTGGGTCTGAAAACTGGAATCGGAGCCCCTCCTTTTGGTGTTGGGGTCTGAACCTGGGCCTCCTCTCTGAGCTACATCCTCAGCACCACTCGCCCTTTATTGTTTGAGACTGGGCTCTCACGGAGTTGCCCAGGCCAGGCTTGAACTTGAGAGCCTCCAGCCTCAGCTTACCAGACTGCTGATTACACGGGTGCGCCGCCTGTGGCCCCTTTAAAGTTTACCTGCACTGGAGGCGTGGAGACAAGCTCCGCTCCCACGCCGCAAGGTGGCGCACGCCCACCAATCAGCTCTCAGGGGCTGGGCTGACTCCAGGGAGAGGGAGGGGCGCTCCCGGCAGCCCTTAACTCCTGCTGAGCCAGAGGCAGGGAGTCCTGGTGGGAGCGGGGACCCCAAAACTCTGCTCGCAGAACACACCGAAGCGGGCGCCCAGGCTCTGAGCAAAACTGCCTCATGCGATTCCTCTGCCTCCTCTTGCGGGACCTCGGAGTGGTGATTCTGCCCTCCGGGCCCCTCTGTTTCGGTTTTGGAACCCAGGGCCTCAAAGATGCTGGGCTGCACCCAAGGCTTTATGTGTGGGAGACAGGGTCTCCCTCCATACATGGCCCTGGCTGGCCTTGAACTTGGGACGCTCCTGCCCAGGGGCCCCCTGCTGTACCCTGTGACGTTTTGTTTCCTTTCTTTCCCATCAGGTGGGCACTGGCCAGAGGGAGGGGGCGGCCAGCGAGCCCTCCTGCCCTTTCAGGGCCACAGTGCTCAGGCCTGGGGGAGGAGGACGTGAGGATCCAGGCTCCTACCTGTGTGGCTGCTCTCGGCCTGGGTGAGCAGCGGGTTCACGGCACCCACCGAGGTCCCGAAGATGTGGGTAGAGGGGAGGCTGAAGGTAGCGCCGGCCAGGGGGAACACCTGAGAAGGGGGACAGGCAGGGTGGTTCTTACCGGGTCCTGAACCGGGTGCTGGGGCACCCCGGGAAGGCTGAGCAGAGCAGGCCTCACCTGAGTGGTGGAGATAGACGCAGAGGAGGAGGGCAGGGTGCTGGTGTATGGGGAGCGGCTGAGCCGGGGCAGGGCCGAGGTGCCGGGGGGCCCCAGCAGGCTGGAGGAGAGGGGGGTGCTGCACACGGCCCGCAGAATGCTGCCGCCATGGGAAATGGGGTCCTTATTACTGGTGTAGATGCCTACAGACGGGGAGAACAGAAGGAACACGGTCACCTTGGTCAGGGCCTGGGACAGCTGGGACACCCTCGGGACCTGGCCACGCACCTACTGGGCCTCTTGCTGCGGTGACACGGCTTGATGTACCTGTATACTAAACAGCCTTGCCCCCAAACCTGCAAATCCCTCTTGCATCAGTGCCACCTTCTCCCAGGACAACCGTACGTACACGTGACTGGTACACGGGTGTGTGTTGAGGTGACCATCACCTCCATCCTTTCTTTGACACAAGCTTGCTTTCTCTCCCTCTCCTTCCTTTTGCAGTACCAGGGATTGAACCTAGGGCATTCGCACTGAGCTACATGTCCAGCTCCTTTTATTATTTTGAGACGGGGCCTAGAACTTGTGAGCCTCCTGCCTCAGCCTCCTAAAGGGCTAGGATTACAGGTGGGCGTCACCACCCTCAGCCTTTGAAGCACCTTCCTTCTGACTGCATGTGTATGCCTCTGTCCCCACCCCATCCTTGGGGTCACTAACCTGCCCCCAGCAGGGGAGACTCCAGGCTCAGGCTGGGCAAGCTCCCCGAAGGTCCAAAGGTGCGGGAGGCCAGACCCCCGAGGCCGGAGCTGACCAGGGAGCCCCCAGAGAAGGGGGAGGCAGCCGTGGCGGTGAAGCCAGCCAGCTGGGCGGCAGGCAGGACAGGCACTGCCGGGGACCCCGTGCCATCCTTGTTCCGGCTGCCCTTCGGCCGGCCTGGCCCGTGCCGGCTCTTCTTGCTGGCCTTGTGTCTCTTCTCCTTCAGCCCTGGCTCCAGGGGCTCCTCGGCGGGTGCAGGGGTGGCGCTCAGGGCGGGCATCCGCTTGTGGGTGCCAGCTGATGCCCCAGACCCCGAAATGTGGGGAGACTTATAGTCCCCGGGGGAGGGGTCCCGGGCACGGCCCGAGCTGGAGGAGGAGGTGGAGAAGCGCATAATGGGCCCAAAGCCGGAGAAGACCACCTTCTGCTCAAAGAGGTCAGCCTTGGGGGGCTCCTGGGCGGAGGGTGAGGGCGGGGCCGACGGGGTGGGGGCCACAGGCTTGGAGTATTTGTCCTCCTCCGACTGCTCCAGTTTGGGGAAGGCGGAGAAGTCAGGGGAGCTCTGCAGGGAAGAGCCTGCACACAAGGGAAAGGGAATTAGGCCTGGGCCCCCCACCCCTCCCCCAGCCATGTGCCCTGGGTGGGGGGCGGTGGTGGAGGCTGGTCTCCCTGCCCAGCTCCGAGTCCTGGGATGAGGACCCCCCCCAGCTTGCCCATCAGTAACAAATGGAGGGAAGAGCCGGGCATGGCAGCCCATGCCTGTAATGCCAGCACTCAGGAGGCTGAGGCAGGAGGATCCTTTGTGTTCAAGGCTACCCAGGGCTACACAGTGAGTTGAAGGTCAGCCTGGACTATACAGTGAGACTGTGTCTCAAAGGAAACTCCCACCCTGGCGACCCTGCTGGATGACTGCACACATAGGAACCAGCACTAATGCTGGTGCTCTCAGTGTCCCTGCGGTACTCATGGAGGGGACAATGAACGTGGTTGTGGGCCCCTTCCAGATGGGAAAGAGTTCCAGGTGCAGAGGGCAGGGTGTGAGGGGTGGCCAGGGAGAAGCCGATGGCTGAGAAGTTCCCCTTTCTCCTGCACCGATTAATAAGCGCAAATGAGACGCAAGTCAGGCGTGGCGCCTGTCATCCTAGCTCTTGGGAGGCTGAGGCAGGAGGGTGGTGGCAAGTTCAAGGCCAGGTTTGGCTAAACAGCGAGTTCAA
>RJWT010039249.1:0-12706 GCA_004365215.1 Cuniculus paca | reverse complement strand
AACAACTAGCAATTAGAGCTATAATTATCCTCCTAGAAGGGTAGACTTGCACTGCTGTCCCCTCTGTCCCCCTCCTTGGCTGGTGAAGCTTTCTCCACCAGTGCTGTGCATTAGGACCACAGGTTCCTGGCCAGGTGGCCAGAAAGCAGAAGCTCCCCATGGGAACCTGCTTCCTCTCAGCAGCAGACAACCCAGTTTCTGGTCTAGACACTGCCATCACCACCCCTCTCCCATCTATGAGCCTCTGCCCCAGCTAATGTGATGGTCTAGAAGATGCCTTTCACCTTGCATGTTTGACAGTGCTTAACATCATTGATCTGAGTAATCAATTGTCATGGAAAAATGATACCAAACGCACCTGTCAGTGTAGATAGTGACATGGGAAGAAATCATGGGCTGTCCCAAGACAAGAACTGCAGGCAATAAAGTTCTCCTGCCTGGCCAATGAGTCAGCATTAACTAACAGTTCTAGCCCCTGGCCTTCAAAAAATAAAAAACAAGCCAGTGCAGGCAGGGAGAGACAGCCAGACCTGCATGCTCACCACCATCCAGACACTTGTGTCCTTCAGGTTACCAGTAGGGGCTTGGAGAAATAGCCAGATATGCCTCATGTGCCCACAGGCTGACATTAGAGATGCTTACTTCCTGCAGGCAGCTAGCACAGGCAGGGAGAATCAGACAAACATGCCCCTGTACCCCTGCCACCACTGGGAGAGTCCTGCTGTAGCCATGCAAGCTGAGAGAAGAAGCAGCCTCACCGCCACACACCCACGGCCATTGGGGAAGCCTTGGTGGAGCCACACAGGTCTGGAGAAGCCCGCCCCACACCCCACTGCCTCCCTGGGAACCTGGATTCAGAGAAACCCCAGTGCCTGGCCCACTCCCCTACATTGCAGAGGGGCAGTCAACGTAGGAAGCATCTGGGATCCCACAACCAACTTGCTGGGAGTAACCCAAGAAAAGGAGCAAAAGGCAATCTCAGACCTCCAGCCCACACTAAACAAGTCTGGGAGATATAGACTTGGAAGAAAATGGAAGTCACACACCTGAATTCTCTGAAAGGAGAGCAACTGAAGTAAACAACTTCATGAGGCTGTAAAAGTAATCAGATCAGAAATAATATCTCAGTTAAAAGAAATCACACACATAATAAAAGAATTACTGAGCATATATAAAGAAGACATAGATAAAAAAGAGGAGCATAGGAAAATGATGGAAACCTTGAATGAACAATATAGGAAGGAATTACAACACATGAAACAGATTCAAAGACATACCCAGAAAATTAAAAACTCCATCAAAAACTGGCAAAACCACTTGAAAGAGACTGAAGATAGACTTTCAGACCTTGAAGACAGGATTGCAGCTAATGATCACAAAAAGAAAGGTCTCTTAAAAATAACAATAAACCAGGAAATAACAATTCAATGGCTGCAAGACAACACAAAGCAAAATAATTTAAAAGTGATAGATGTCAGCGAAAAAGCAGGAGTCAACACAAATGACATAAAAACCTGTTTACAGAAGTAATAGCAGAAAACTTCCAAGTGTGGGGAAAGGACCTGACACAGATAAGTGAGGCAATACAACTCCAACTAGCCATAACCAAAATAAATCTACACCCAGACATAGTAATCAAGGTCCCAGAATTTCAGCACAAGAACAGAATATTAAAAGCTGTTAGATAAAAGAAACAGTTCACCTATAAAGGAAAACCCATCAGAATCATGACAGACTTCTCAACACAAACCATCAAGTCAAGAAGAGCTTGGAGTGAAGTATTTCAAGTCCCAAAAGAAAACAACTTCCAACCCAGACTGATGTACCCTGCAAAACTATCTTTCAAAATTGGTGGAGAAATAAGATACTTCCATGACAAAGAACAACTGAAGAAATTCATGACTGCCAAACCAACCCTACAAAGAGTGCTGAAGAATACTCTAGAGGGAGATAAAGAAGACCATGTTTCCTGAAACAGCACCAGTTTGGGATCACCAAACAGAGCAGGCAATTGAACAAAGGGGAAAAGTGGGGGGCCAACTGCAGGAGGATAGCATGGCAGAGAAGAGCCAGTGCATGTCGGGTGTAACAATTAATGTAGATGGCCTCAATTCACCAATAAAAAGAAACACAGGCAGAGTGCATCAAGAAACAAGACCTATCATTATGTTGTATACAAGAAACATGCTTAACTCAAAAGGAAATTTATAAACTGAAAGTCAAAGGAGAGAAAACAATTGTTCCATGGGACAGGAAACCAGAAAAAAGCAGGAGTAACTTGCCCATCAACTGCAGAATGTATAAGAAAAATATGGTATTTTCATACAATGGAAAGCTACTCAGCTATAAAAAAGGATGATCTCGAGGTTCTTGTAGATAAATGGATGTAACTTGAGATCATGCTCATGGGTGAAATGGTTCAGACTCATATGGGTGAACATCAGGTTTTCTCCTAACATAAAATACTGAAGGAGTTAGTGGGATCCAAAATGTACAATAGATACTATGAAAGTGACAGGGGAGGAAACATCTAAAGAGCTAAGGTGGTAACCATTGCCAATTTCCTATTATCTTGTTTTGAATTCCTGTGTTGTTTTCATAGTATTGCTACCTTTGGTTTTATTCTGTCTTGTTCTGTTTGATTTTACTATGTCTGATGGTATGGGCAGCTATTTTGAAGATAACAGGATGTATTATAGTAGCCATTGTTGATTTCCTATTGTTGGGTTTTGAAGTCCTATAATACTTTCATTTTTTTGTTTTGGTTGGTTTTATTCTGTTTTGTTTTGTCTTATTTTATTGTATCTGATGGTATGGACAACTATTTTAAAGAAAACAAGAGACATTATGGCAGCCATTGTTGATTTCCTATTATCTTGTTTTGAAGTCCTGTATTGCTTTCATTGTCCCGTTCTGATTAGCTTTATTCTGTTGGTTTGGTTTGATTTAATTCTCTTTAAAATAAATTTTTAAAAAATTTTAAAAAACAGAGTAAGTCGTAGGTGACCAAAGGATAAAAGATAGGGAGAAAAAAAGCTTAACCTCATGTTTATACCTTGGATAGTGTCACAGACCGTTGCCTTAGCTAGTGGATGGGTCTCTTCCATGGCTCCAGCTTCCACAGGTCAGGTGCCCCCTGGTCCAATTCCAATTGTCATTGATGACCAAGCCCAGGGGTCCAGGAGCACTCCCTCCTCCCTTTGTCCCCACAGCCAAGGGGTGGTCATGGTGCCATGCTATTGCCAATCCCTGGCTTACCTGTTCTCTGGCTCTTCAGCTGTCCATGAACTGAGCTCCATGAATTTGGCTCCACCAGTTCTCCATGATGTAGTCTTCCTTAGGTTTCTGATTTCCCAATCAGACCTCTGTAGGACACAAGAGTCATACAGCAACTGGAGAAAATTTAGGCCAGACACAGCCAAATCTCCCCATGTCCCTACTGAACAGGACAGTGAGTGTTTCTGTGGTGCCTTGTCTAGAAGGACGAATTGATTTCAGTTTGCCCAGGATATCCCCTGCCTAGCACTGAAAATCCCACTGCCCAGGAAATCAGTCCCTTAGTCCCAAGCAAACAAGGACTGTTGGTCACACTCTGATTCAACAAGATGATTATAAGAAACTTTAAAAAAAGAAGAAAAAAAGCTACCTTTGGAATAAATAGCTCATGATAGAGCATCAGAGGGTCAGAGGCAGACAGATTCATAGACAGAGGACTGGACTGAGTCTGACCACACTTTCTGTGTGGCCACCTAATCTTGGAGAGCGAGTTCTCTGCTCCCCGTGGAGCAGAAATTAAGGTTTCTGTGTTGCAGCTTAGCCAGCCTCCCAGCCCCAGTTACCAGGAGATCAAAGGCATTCGGTCTACTTAATGCACATCCAGTGGGGGGTAAGGAGATCAATGGTTCAAACCACTTTCTGAAAGTGGCTGGAAGAGCATGCTTTGGGCTCAAGTAATTAAGCAAATGACAAACTCATCTGTGTCTATGAGATGAATTCACAGGCATATCTGAGCAGGAGCCTGTCAACAATTCCTCACATTGTGACTGCATCTTGGGGACTGGAGAGTTGCTGAGAGAGCCCCTGTATAGACCTAGCCTTCTTTCCTGGCTTTCCCTTCCAGGAAACATGCTAATGATCATGAACCTGTGAGTTCCTTCTTCCTGGTTTCACTGGGGATTTAGCTCAGCTGCACAAGCACCTGCCTGGCAAGCATGAGGTCATGAGTTTGATCCCTGGTACCAAAAAAAAAAAAAGCAATGGATACAGCTGACTATGGCTCTGAAACTTCAAGCCTTCTTCCTGGCTTCTCCCATGTAATCCCCGACACCTCTGAGATCCAGTAGTTCTCCCCAAGAGGAAGGAACTGGTTGCACGCACTGGTCCCATCCCCTTCCCTAAGGAAGCCTGGGGAGTAATCTCATTCCCTGGGACAATACGACTTTGTGGGAAACAGAGATTAAGGATTAATCATCCGCTGGGCACAGTGGCAGGCTGTCTTCTTAAAGACAAAGGACATTTGTGTGTCTTCTCTTCTTAGATCACATCGTAACTGCCTAGTGAACACCCAGTTCAAAGAAAGGGAGAAAGATATTTGCTGCTGTTGCTAGGGCCAGAGTGCCAGGCACGTTGAGACAACTGATGGAAGAGTTTAGCCTGCTGCATCCCAGCCTGAGGGGGCCACCAGGCACTATCGAATCTCTAAGAGGTAAAAGCCACAATTCATGTTATGCTCATTGCTATGGATCGAACCCACAACCACATGCTTGCCAGGCAGGTGTTTGTGCTGCTGAACTAAATCCCCATCCCCCAAGTGTCTTTTCTTACAGCATCTTCTGCCTTGCTCAGAGTCTTGCTTCTGGTGTTATTCCTCACCCAGGGCCACTGGCACCTTATCCCCTGAACATACCCCAGCCACATCAGTCCTGGCTCAGTCATTCTTCACTGTGTCCACTGGGAGAGGGGCCCCCCAAGTGGAGGACAGGCATGCCTACTCCAGACTGACATTTATTGACTTTCACTGTGCACATTTTCACAAATGTTACTCCCTTCAATTGGCTTTTGTTGTTGTTGTTCGTTTGTTTGTTTTGTCCTTTAAGATAGGAATTATAGCCAGGGATATAGCTCAGCGGCACAGCACCAGCCTGGCAAATGGGAGGCCCTGAGTTCAATATATTATATATAATACATGAGTGTGGTAAGCAGAGAAACGGTCCCCAAAATGTCTGACTCTGATTCCTGGGATGTGTATATGTTACCTTCCATGGCAAAAGAAACTTTGCAGATGTGATTTAGTCAAAGATCTTCAGATAAAGCTTTTATTCCAGGTATGAGGGTGGGCTCTAAATGCAGCACAGATGTTATAAGATGGAGGCACACTGGGTGCCGTGGTGTAAGCCCATAGTCCCACCTACCCAGGAGCCGAGGCAGGAAAACTGCTTGAGCCCATAAGTGCAAGTCTGAGACCAGCCTGGGCAACGCAGCAAGACCCCTTCTCGAAAAAAAAGAGGGAAGAGATCTGAAGGAAAACAATGGATGGATTTAGACGTTATACTGCTCCATTAAGATGGAGGAAGGAAAGGGGCCACTGGCTGAGAAATGCAGCATTAGAAGGTGGAAAGACAAGGAAACCTTCTCCCCAGGAGCGTCCAGAGGAATTACAGCCCTGGAGACATGCCCATTTTGGATCAGGGAAATTGATTTCAGACTTCTGACCTCCAGATGCTAAAAGGACAAATGTGTGTTGTTTTAAGTCAATAGGTTTATGGTAATATACTACAGCAGCAGTAGGAAACTAATCAAATGAGTAAACAGAGAGATTCAATGTCTTCCTTCATGTCATCCAGCAGGAAAGGGGGCTGAAAGTCACACTCTGTCTCTTTGATCCTAAGCCTCACTCTCTTTGTGAGAGCGTGCTGCTTCTAATACTCAGCAGCAATCTGGGATGTGATCATCAGGAGACAAATTAGGTAAACATGTTTGCAAGCATGTGTGTCAGCGCATGTTAGCAGGAGGAGAGAGAAGCATGAAAAAAGAACATACCATCGAATTGTATTCATTCCTCAAAATCTCCAGTGGGAAATTGGGAAGCAAAAAAGTAAACACAAACTTGACCAGAACCCGTTCAAATGCTCCTTGACTTATTGCTGAATAAACTCGCTGTGAGATTGAGATATTGTTAAATTGCGAATACATTTAACACCCTCAACCAACCAAATGTCAAAGCTTAGCAACTCACCCCACAGTGGAACATTAGGAGCCATACTCACCACCACCACGCAGGAGAAGATACAGTGTCTACTGCATGCATATATTTTTTGCACCATCATAAAGTCAGAAAATAAACTTGGCATGGAGGTACATGCCTGTAATCCCAGCACTCTGAGAGCCTGAATTAAGAGGGTCACAATTCAAGCCCAGCCTAAGCAACTTAATGAAATCCTGTCTCAAAAAGTAAAAACGACTAAGGAGGTAGCACAGAACAGTCCCCAGTACTGCACATAAAATAAGATAAAGTTAAATAATAAGTTGAGCCTTTGTAATCCAAGGACGATCTGTAATTTTTAAAAGATGCCATGGAGCTCAATTCCGAGTATTTATTTTGTCTAGTCACACTGCAGCGGGTCTTCCTTCGTATTGCAATATAAAATGATGCTCTTATTTTGTCTATGTGTTCCCCTAAATTAGTGGCCTTACAGAAAGAGTTAAAAAAAAGAACAAATTTGAGCCCTTTTAATAACAGAATGTGAATAGAATAGATACGAGCCAGGGCTCAGGTCCCAAAAGTCAAGTTAACTGGATAGAATTCCTAAGGGAGCCTGAGGGCAAGCACGTCCCTCACGATGCTGGGTCATGGTGGTGCCAGAGTCTACCTGTGGGTACAAGTTGAACTTTTTCTCTCACATTTAGCTCCACCAAAAACCCTAGAACAGAAGAATGGGAAGGTATTTCATTTAACTTAATGACCAATCTGAGGCCCTGACAGGTTAGGTATGGTTCAGACGCTACTGGTTATGTGACCCATCTGATGGGTCATCACTACTTGAAGGGGTAAGGAAAGTTTTTCTTACTTATCTAAATCTTTCAGTGAAAGACTGTGTTAGTTTTCCATTATTATAAAAACAAATAAACCACTGAGATAAATAATAAAATTAATAATGGCTTACTTTGGCTAACATTTGAAAGTTTCCATCCGTGATTGGTTGACCCTGTTGCTTTTGGGCCTGTAGCAAAGCAGCACATCACACTAAGAACACATGGTAGAAGCTGCTCACTTCCTGGTGCCCCAGAAGTAAAAACAGAGAGAGAGAAAAAGACCAGCATATATAAGACCTCCCGTGAGGCCCAACCTCCTAAAGCTTCTACACCTCCCATCATGCCAAGCTGAGAACCCAGGCTTTCACACATGGATCTCAGGATGGACTTCCAGATCCAAACAATAGTACAGAACTACAAGAATCTGCCCTTCTATCATGAAATTCCATCTGTTGCTGAGCTATTCAATATTCTTTTACATATGAAAATTCCACTATTTCCTACTCCATTGACATAGAATATTTGACCTCACCTAGCTTTAGTAATCTATATGTTTCTCTGCTAATACCTGTCTGGTTAGTTACTGGTTGGATACAGCATCGTTGCATTACCTGAGAGATCACAGCACATTTCATGTCTGTAGTCAGAAGTGAAAAAAATAAAAACAAAAGATCCCTAGCCACAAGCTGATGGCATGTTGAAGTTTAATGTTATAGAGCTTTTATTTCTATTCTTGGCACCTTTAACTTAGGCAAACACAACATCTGACAAACCCTGGGAAATAGACGCTGGACAGTTCTCTCGGCTAGACTGAACTCCCTACGCTTTTCCAAGACTTGCCCCCAAACTCTGAAATCCCCTTATCAGCTCTCAGAACAACAGAAGGAAACAAAATATTCTAAACCCATAATTCTATTCCCACCTAACCCCCTTCCCTGGGTCTGCCTCAGGCTTCCTGTTTCTTTAACTCAATCTCCACCCCTGGTTTAAAAGCCACCAACACCTCTGTTATTGCCTGAAGTTTTCTGTAGCTGGGTCCCAAGCTGTGAAGCTGATCTTAGACAGTCACTGTAGAACAAAGGCAGAAAATCAAGGTCCAGATAGTCAGCTTCCACCAAGACAGGATCTTGCCAACACCACTGTACTGTTCTGCTCACCAACGCACAGGGACAAGATGTGCTGGTGATGTCCTTCCTCCGGGATCACACCTAGCATCTACGCTTAGCAAGTCCTCCCACACACTGACCCCTGTGGGAAAAGAAGGCAAGAGTTTAAATAGCATGGCAGAGAAAAATCTGCAATCATCCATAAACTCTAATACTCTGAGCCTGGGGACTTTCTTGACAAAAACATGCTCATTTTGTCAATAACATCTACGGGCAGAGAACTCTAAGGCCAGGAAGAGCAGGACTCCCCACAGGCCACAGGAGTGACCACTTACTTTAGCACATTCCTAGTTTCTCTTCACAGTTGACAGTTAGACGGTGTTAGTCTACAACTCCTTTGACATCCTTGCCTCTCTCTTCCTAGTTGCTCTCTGGAGAAACTCTGATCAAATTCTGATGAGTTGAAAATGCACTGCCTTAAATCCAACTAAGTGCCAAGATTCCCAAGTTTGATTTGACAAAGGCACTGGACTGATGGTAGGTCTTTTCAGATCCTGCCACTACTCTGTTAGATTCAGTTCAACAAAGTTATTATTATGGAGCCAGGCTCTACTGACCTGGGATTCTGCTAGTTGTCTCAGACCTCATGGAACTCCTGCTCTAGCTGGGAAGAAAAACTTATGTAGTGAAGAGCACTGCAAAGTGTACTATAAATAGCAAGTGGATTAAAGCTAATCTAGAGAGCCAGCTGCTGCTGCTGTTGCTGCTGCCTCTGCCACTGCAACAAATTGAAGCCAGAGAGAGAGAGGCAAAGAACATGCAGGAAATGTGCCTGAAAAAAAAATAATAATAATAATTGCATGGTCACCACACACAATAGTGACCAAGATTTTTTTCCATGTGCTAACGAAATATCTATTCATTTTTATTTCGTGAGATTGAAGCACTAATAGCTGGGTGTACAAAGTTTCCTATAGATTAATATGAAGCTGGAAGGAGTTGATAGACTTTAGCAGCGATTTGGGCTATTAATCCAAGCCAGTCATTCATTAACTCTCAGGAAGTTTTCGGTGCCAAAGTCATTATTATTATTGTATGCTAAACCCCAAATCCCAAATGGGTGTATGGTTACTTTTCTCTCCAGAATGCTCAGAGTATGAGTCAGAGAGGGAGCCTGAATCATTTCCTAAATTATCTTCTGACTCGTGGAGAGTTTGGCTTTGTCCAGAGTACTTGCTGCTGAGGAAAGCTGGCAAAGAGCCCTTTAAAAAGGTAAAGCCCACTCTTGCTTTTTCTATGAGGTTGAGGCTACAGCAGGCTTCGGGTAGGTAGTCCCTCCAGTTCTGTTCTTCTGTCCTTTCTGTTGGACAGATTGAGCATCCATCATCAGAAAGTCCAAAATCTGAACTGCTCAAAAATCTGAAATGTCTTGAGTGCTGACTTGGTTTCAGCAGAAAAATTATTTAAAATAAATATAAAATTATATCCACATTACAAACACAAGATGTATATGAAACATAAATGAATTTTTTATTTTGACTTGAATCCTATCCTCAAGACATATCATTATATGTATGCAAATATTCCAAAATCTAGGAAAAAAATCCAAACCATGAGACACTCCTGGTCCCAAGCATTTCAGTGAAGGAATATTCAACCTGTATAGTATTTTCGCTGGCCATTTTGCTGTCTGGCTAAAGACTACATTTCCCAGTCTCCCTTGCACTAGGCATGGTCATGTGACAAGGTAAAGGTGGCAGAAGAGATAAGAATGACATCTTAATCTTGCCCAAAAAGAATTGCATGGTATGATCACACTTCATCCCCAGTTTCTTGCCCCTTCCACTGCTAGAAGATGACCAAGAGTGGACGTGGAGTTGGAAAGTATATACTGTGGATGCAAAGCTGACCTGATAGTCCTGAACAGCCTTTCATCACAGAACCTGGTCTTAGAAAATAAACCATACCCCATCACTTTCTTCTTTAAAACCCACCTGTGGCTTCCCATGGCATTGCAATTTCAACCAAACTCTCACAGCGCCTCCGAAGTCCTGTATGATTGGTCCACTGCCAGCATCGCAAGCCTCCTGTCACCCCTGTCCTGTGCTGTGCCTCCTTTGGTTCCTTGAAGCAGTGTGGTCCGGGGAGGTGGTAAGAAGTAAGTACATTCTGGATATATTACAAAAAGTAGATCTTGAGACTCCACACTTCTTTTCACCGCAGGGCCTTTGCACATGTGGCTCCCATGGTGTGGCACCTTCTCCCTGTCCTTCTTGACCTGTTGCTAGCTCCTTTTCATCCTTCTTCTTCACAAAGGTCTTTCCCGGATACCCCCTTCTCTGTCACCCTCATCTCCAAGCTTCTCTGATGGCATGCCCACAGTTTGCAGTGATGGTTGTATTTGCTGGCTGTTGGCTTCTTTTCTGTCTCCACTCTGGTCTCCAGGTTCCATGAAGGCTAAGGTCATTGACATCTTTACTGTTCAATGCATAATTTCCTGAGTGCAGGGCAGACAGACACTTCGTATCAAGTTGATGCTCATCACTCTGTTATCAGATTCCATATTTTTTAATTTTCCAACTCGCCAAAATGTATTTATAACCTCATCATCCACACCCTTGGTGTTTCATTGTCATTTGTGGACACCTATGAGCTCAGAATGGTGCCAAACTTGAGTTTCTTAAGTGCATGTTCACAGTGGAGGTGGAGCAAAGCCACCTGTTCCTTTCTTATTTCAGCTTCCACTCTGTAAACGAGCATCCTTTTCAGTCTCTTTAACGACACATTTTTCTCATCCTGCCCTCTGGGGATGATTGCACTGTTTAAAGCATAATGTGGAAGTGCTGTCTAGTGTTCCCAGCTTCTAACAGGTATGGCTGTGAGTTCAAAGTTCATAAATAGGCAACATATGTTAAATAAGATGTCTTTAAACAGAAATGTACAAGATTACATTATTTATTGATGCAACTAGAGGCTCACAGGGACCCAACCCTGTAATTCCGTTAGGAGCAAGGGTTCATTATTGGCTAACTCTGTTTACACAGAACGAAAATGAGAGGCATAAGCATTGAATGATTAAAGAAAGGAATGGATGGATGTCCTCGGCTCCTTTTAGAGGAACAAGTCAATAACTCCTCGCCTTAATGCAGATAGGAAGGAGTTGCCTAAGTATTTGCTTTTTGGTGGCCACAGTCACCCATACTGAATTCTGGAGAGTTGTGAATTGTGTCCCCAGAGTCAAAGTACAAATCAGGGTCTGGGTTTCAGAACTAAGAACAAATCTAGCAAGGAAGCCTGCAATGCAAGACCAGAGGTTTGCTCGATGTCCTCAGATCTGCATTACAGTGTTTCCAAAACAGCCTCATGTGAAGAATGGGTTTGAAGCTTTCCAGAGCTGAGACTTGGTTGCAGGTGGATGTCAAACTACCTCCCCAGACTAGGGTACAGGGTAGGTGCAGAGCCCAAAACCCACTTAGGAGTGACAGCCATAACAAGGAATGTTAGGTGCAGGTGTCTCAAAGGAGGGCAGCTCTCAGACAGTCTGTGTGAAATCCATTAGAGAGAGGCACTGAGATTATTATTCCAAGCAAAAGAATCCTGGGGACCTACATGTCTCAGGCTTCTTTTATCCAAAACTTTTAGTAATAAACACATTTATACCCACACAAACTGAAACTTCCCCTAACTATATACACAGCTCACTTACACTTTTGTATCCTATTCCGTTCTGTTCTGTCCTGTTCTGTTCTTTTCATTTCCATTGTATTCCATCCCCTTTAATCTTTTTTTTTTCATTTGTGATGCTGGGAATTGAACCCGGGATCTATATCCTGAACTATATTCCCAACCCCTTTTATATTTGTTAAGGTTTGTGTCTGGATGTCCCCCCAAAGTCTCATGCGGTCATAGGCTTCTAGAATTTGTGATTGATTCATGATCCAATGCTGGGATTATGGGTGTGAGTGCTACACCCACCCTGGGGCAGGTAGCCTACATACAATAGAAGAGACAGAGTCTTCTCCGCACACTCCTCCCTTTTTGTTCTTGTCACTTTTGCTGTCTGCCAGCTACCATGAACTGTTGCCCTCTGCCATGTGCCACCTCGCCTTTGGAACCAGCTGATTATGCGCTTATGCTTTCAAAAACTGTGAGCTAAATAAATCCTTCATTCCAGGGGTTGGGGATTTAGCTCAGTGGTCTAAGCTCCTGCCTGGCAAGCAAGAGGTCGTGAGTTCGATCCCTGGTGCCACAAAAAAAGACAAAAAAGAAAAAGAAAGTACAAATTTTAGAGGCTGGGGATTTAGCTCAGTGGTGTAAGCACCTGCCTGGTAAGCATGAAGTCATGAGTTCAATCCCTGGTGCTGCAAAAAAAAAAAAAAATTAATCCTTCATTCCTTAATTTTGGTCATCAGGTATTTTGTCTCAGCAGTGAGAGAAAAGTGACCAACATGATATTTTAGTTTATGTTTTGAGAAAGGGGCTCGCTAAGCCACCAAATTGCTGAGTTTGAGCTCAAACTTGCAATCTTCCTGACTGTGCCTCCCAGAGTGCTGGGATTACAAGCATTC
>RJWT010039248.1:0-12715 GCA_004365215.1 Cuniculus paca | reverse complement strand
GCATGAGCACAGACACACCCATTTTATTTTACCTTAGTCTGGAAGCTAGCCACCAGTACTTGCTGACATTTGCTTTGTCTCCTTCCCTCCAATCTCTGGGAAACTCCTCCCACTTTACTACAATTACATATACTGCCAGAGTCAGGACCACATAGAGATGCCAAGACACGTAGGCCCAGTTGTCAACCCTGTGCTTGCCGCCTTTATAGCAACTACTCCCAGGACCTTGAAAAATTTGCTTCTTGGAATTCATTCTGACATTAAGTGCTGAGAATTTAGTGGAGTGCGTTGCCTCCCTAGTGTAAGAAACTGAAAGACTCAATAGGATACAAAATTCCTGATAAATATGGAGAAATGGTTCTGAAATCCAATGGTGCTTTTATTCTTTGATTTGATTGGTTTAAGTCCCTTTCCTACTATTTGAAAGCAATAAGCGAGAAGATAGGAACAGCTATTTTGAAAAATGAGACACTATAGTAGCCATTGCTCATTTCTTGTTATCCGACTTGAAGACCTGTAATGCTATTCTCTTTTATCTGGTTTTATACTACTTTGTTTTGTTTGAGTTTATTGTCTGTAAATGTAAGAATAACCATTTTGAAGAAAGCAAGAGACACTAGGGTAACCATTGTTAATCTCCTGTTGTTATGTTTTGAAAACCTGTATAGCTTGCAGTGTTCTGCTTTGAAATGCTATATTATGTTTGACTCTATTCTGTTCTCTTTCGCTTTTTTCATTCTGTTTTGTTTTGTTTTTCCTATTTTCTTTAAAATAAAATAAAAAAAATTAAAAAAAAAAGAATTTAGTGGAGTGGAGAGGGCCTTTTTTCACAAGCCTTAAACCCTAATGATCTCAATGATAAAGATCCCAGACAGTCCTCAAACTCCTCCATTCTTATTCCTAATCCAAAAAGAGGGTGTACCTGAGCATCACAGTAATAATATCAAACAACACTCCCTCTCTGTTTTGATCAGTTCAGATTAGTGACATTTGCACTTCCTAATATTTTAAAGAACTGTTGAAAGAATGTCCTAAAATTTCTTTCAACATTGTTAAAAGAGTTGTGTTGGAACAACTCCAGAAAAATTTACAAGTTAGGACCAAGGGAAGAGCCAAGACATGGGATGTTTTATATTTAGAGTTTCTTTAAACCTGATAAGATCGTCATCTAAAAAGCACTTTTTTAATATGTATTTTTTAAACTACATTTGGTTTGGTGAGATGTGGCCAGTGAAATTATTAAAACCCCAAACTTGTTTCCTGAAAAGTGGCAGGAAATGTACTTTTTAGCAAGAGATGACATTTCCGAAGGGGAAATAGTTAAGTTTCTCAGGTGGAAATTCTCTTCCACCCAGTAGATGATTCTCTCCCACACAGTAGGTAGCCCAACGGCTAGTCTTGGGAAACCCTGAGAAGCCAACTGGTTGGGCAAACAGTGCTACCTGCTGCAAATCCACACAGACCGCCAACCACACCAAGCATTTGGACCTCCTCTGACCCACACCCGGAAACCCCTGGCTACAAAGTTCTGTGCCCTGATAGGACTTTTTCTGTGAAAATGTCCCTCAGGAGCTTATCCCAGTTAAAACTGAGAAAACAGGATCAAGTTACAGAATATAGAAAGGCATCGGATGTTACAATTTTAAAAGAAATTCTAAAATACCTTCTAGTAGGGTCACTTTCATACTGTGAAATTTTTAATATTCCAGTTGCAAAATATTTCTCCAAAGAAACATTGCAAAAAGGCCAAATACATAAGTAAGTCAATCAAGAGCTGCCATGGTTCTAGCCCCTTCCATTCCCAGAGGGAAAACCTGAGAATTTTGAGATTTAAAAATAAAAATCATCATTCTAATCCAATCCCTCCAATTCATACATGCAAACTTGAGCTCAAAGCTTGTCCAGTATTGTCCCGTGAAAATTGACAGAGGTCTAATGCTCCTAACAGCATGCTTTTACTGTCACTTGGCCTGACACAGGCCCTCAGAAGTCCTATGATAAATGTTAATACCTAAACTCAATGATTTATGCTATGATGTTAACGACTACTACTGTCTTTATACATTACTTCTCTTAGGTGTGCTAACATTCATTAAGACAGAATTTGTTTCCTCACATCAAAGAAAAGAGTATCTAAGAGCAAATATATTGATCTTATCTACAGGCCTGTTGGTACAGGTCAAAATTGAGGCCAAAACAACAGACCATCCTAGAGACATCTGTTCTGTCATTGAAAAATCATATATAATTTTGTAATCTAATTGTGTGTGTTGGCCGGGGGACAGGAGAAAAAGAGAATCAAAAGAGTCTCCATTATTTTCACAGAGGTACAAAAAATAGGAAAACCTAAGTCACATTATATTACCAGGTCTGGTAATCTGAAGTTAAAATGAGAAGGTCTTCCTTGTTGCTCCTGTTATCAAATCAGGTTAGGACATGTTTATTAGCTACTTGTGATATAAGCACACCTGTAGTACAATTTACATTGTTCTGTGTCATCCCATGAGTAGAATGTTCTCTGTTTTAAGACAAGTTCAGTTATATTTTATATGCTTTCATAGTAAAAAAAAGTAAAATAAATAAATAAAAAAAGTATAATAAATAGTTTAAGCTCTCAGAAATGTGATGTTCATTTTGAAGATAACATGAGGCATTATGGTAGCCATTGTTGATTTCCTATTATCTTGTTTTGAAGTCCTGTATTGCTCTCATTGTATTGTTTTGATTGGCTTTATTCTGTTTTATTTTGTTTGGCTTTATTATCTTTAAAATAATTTTTTTAGATATGGTGTTTGTTCCATTTCTCCCAACTCATAAATAAGTATATCATGACTCCAAGAAATAAGTGAATTTTTAAAGTAAGCATGTTTAGATTTAGTAATGGGCACATTAAACAGTGCAAGGTATCAGGAGCACATGTGTCATGGAAAATAAAGAAAATTTCCTTTGTCAGAGTTCTAAACTCAAGTTCCCAGAAAAAAAAAATATATATATATATACCACCCATTATGGTTTGTATCTAGATGTCCCCTGCCCCAAGCCTCATGCAGTCATAGGGGAGTTTTATGGAGGCAGACGGATCTAGAAAGTGTTGTGTTAGGATTAAGAATGTGATGCTGGGATTAAGTGTGCCCCACCTTGGGTGTGGGAGGCATTGCCCAAAGGATGGGAAGCCAGGATGGAATATAAAACCAGGCTTGATTTCTGCTGCTTCACTGCTGGCTGCCTTCTGCCTGTCTTGCTTTGCCATGAACTGTTTCTCTTCCGCCATGCCACCCCGGCCAACTATGAACTGAAAACTCTATAAACTGTAAGCTGAAATAAATTTTGCTCCTTTAATTTTGGGTGTTGGGTATTTTGTCACAGCAACAAGAAAAGTAACCAAGACACCATCTATTCTCACTATCAGTCTCATTCACTGCTTAGCAAGCCTAACGAGACATTTTCCCTTCAGTTATTCTCATTTTTACATTATTATTATTATTACTATTTGGAGGTTAGCTAATAATAATGGGGGGTTCTCCATGTCAATGTTCGTTTAATGAAGGTTTTGCATTTACTGCAAAAGAAGACATTGGATTTTCCAGTGTGCTGCAAATGATGTGTGACTACCATCTTGATGGACATGTGAGTCAAAATCACTAAAATCTAATTTAAAATACTGTACAGTTGTTTACTCTTCTGCAAGGCATAAATGCTAGCAACACATGAAACAGTAATACTAGAACATCACCAGGAATTCACAATGATGGTGAATTTTTTTTATATTAGGAGTAAAAAAAAAAACTCCCACTTTAAATTTTTCCAAAACTATGCATTTCAGGGAAAAAAAAATGAGAACATCAAATTCCTTCTCCAATTCTATCATCAAATGCCAAATACTAGATTTTGCCAAATTGTTGCCCCTCTCAGCCATATTGACAGCTCCATCAAAGGGTATTCTGTGAACTGCTTGCTTGTATACAATTGTGACTCAAGATGGTGTGGAAGAAAAAAATCGACTTTCTTAATTCTCAGCGACTATCATCAAATTTAACAGTCCTTTTAAATTAATTCAAAAGAGTGAAAATAGCTAGAAAACCCACGAAAGGTGTTCCAACAGTCAAAATTTTTATTAAAAATCAAAGAACAAAAGTTACCAGTTGATATTAGTATCAGCTTCCAAATTCAGCCCAGGTATCTACAGGAAGACCTCAGTCTTGCTCTTAAAACACCAACGTGTCAACTTTTTTCTGTGAAGAGATTGCTTAATTATCATCTAGCTCTAGTCTTTGTTCAGTTCTAGGTTTCTTGAGAAATACAGCTGGCTATATTCAAGCACCAAAATAAACATTTGCCTTCTTTTTTGGAATACAGAGTAAGGTACAGGAATAAGTCTTCAAAATATCTGCAAATGGCTAGGTTGCTATGGGCACAAAAAAGTCAGGAGTAACATTGGCCAGAGGTAATAGGTATGGTGGCCCTGGAGCATACTGTGTTGGTCTGCTTTTTTATTGGGGACAGCAGATTGAGACAGGGTCTCACCATGTAGTTCGGGGTCTCACCTTGAACTCACTGTGTACCCCAGGCTGGCCTCAGACTCACAGCAATCCTCCTACCTCAGCCTCCCAAGTGCTGGGATTTCAGGTGTGGGGCACCATTATACTATCACACTTATTTGCTAAAAGTATAGGAGTATTCTTCCTTAGTTTTCTTTTGTAAGGTAAGGGGTTAAAAATACCCACCTTGAAGATTCTTACCGGGCTTTAAAGAAGCAGGGTTGTGAATACACTTTGTAATCTCTGAAAATAGTATAACTGTAATTATTCATGACTTGAAAAGGCCCATACTGTAATATATTAGTTGTTCATACTAGCTCTTCCTACTTTTAGTTCACTTGGGAATATTATTTATACAAACTCTTCATCATAAAACACAGAGTTTCATGTTTAAGGTTACTTTAGAAACTAAAACATATCAAATGTCAACCTCAGGTGGAAAATCTGTTGCAGCAAAGTTGACTTAATTAAACTTCTGAAAAGCAGTGAAATCAGAATCATATTTCCTAAAAAATGTTCAGTGGAGTAGGTTGCAAACTCATTTTCTTTTTTTGAAGAATTATAGAAATTGGTTGAACTGTCTTTGCAGGATCTTTATCAACTGAAAGTCTACAGTTCTGATTCAGTTTTAGGGTTCAGTCTGGGGGGTAAAACCTCCCTACAATTAAGAGTGCTAGTGGATGTGTCAAATTTTCACGGTGTTTTGGTTATGTATATTTTTCTTGATATCGGTCTGGTAAAGTTGAGTTTTCTCTAAGTTTGTTTCTTACTAAACTATGTGGCTAGCAAGGACAGAAATAGGATCAATGCTGTCACTTAGAAAACCATTCGATATAAAGAGCTTTCTAAAATCCAGCGCTGTCTAATAAAGAAATCAGCAGCCTTAGGAAACCGAGTTAGTATAAGAAGAAACAATAAAGAGAGGATTGTGGGAATAACTGTCCACTTTGTGTTAAGAGTATTTGGCTTCTCTTTTATTTCCTTTCATGAACTATAAGTATCTAGGAGATAGCTTTTTTTTGTTTGTTTGTTTGTTTTGGTACTGGGATTGAACTCACGACCTTATGCTTGCCAGGCAGGCTCTTATGCCACTGAGCTATATCCCCAGCCCCTCTAGGACATAATTTTAAAATTTGGGTTGTTTCTACTAATGTGCAGGCACAAATTCTCTATGATGAATGTGATCATTTTGCATAGCTAAAATGTACCAATAAAATCTAATTGGAAAAAAATTTAAAAATTAAAATCTGGGTTGTTTCTAAATTTGTTGATATATGATAGATGTTCAATAAATATCTTTTTAATGATTGAAGGAATACCATAGAGGAGTGTCCTGCATTTGTTAAGTGGAGATTGGGTAGAAAAACTTTAAGATCTCTTAACTGTGAAATTCTTGGAAAGGTTCATTTTTCTGAGGAAAGCTAACTTCAGTGGTAAAAGTGCAGTGTCACAGAGAGTGTTCTGTAATTTTTCAAAACTTTTCCTATCTCCAGGTTGTTGTCAGTTTTCATTTAGAAGATTTTCTTCTCTGCTTAGGAGATTTTTTGTGAGAAGATTTTCTTTCTTTTCTTAGGTTGCAACTTCATATTTAAAACTCCTGGGTTATGAAATGTTTCTTCTCATTGCAAAATGTCTAATTTAAAGAGCTATACTACCAAATCATCTTTTATCAGAATGAGCCACACACTGCTTCCAAAAATGCCTGACTTCAAAACAATTGAAGTTGTACATTATGGAAAATAAACCACAAATGTAGTCATCTCCGACTTCTCCAAAAGTCTTATTTGCTTCAGATAAAACATACCGGAATTTCATACTAATCTTGAGTCTAATCAGCTTGCTGATTGGCTTATGTCTATGTTTCCCACTCTGGGTCTCAGTTCTTTGTAGGGTGTTAAGATCATTTTAATGGGCTATACAGCAGAATTTTTTTTTTTAACTAGGAATGGTGGCACACACCTATAATCCCAGCATTCGAGAGGTTGAGGCAGGATCATCACGTGAGTTCCAGGACAGCCTGGGCTACGTAGTGAATTCAAGGCCAGTCTGAACTACATAGGGAGAATTTCAAACAAAACAAAACAAAACAAAACAAAACTGGAATTTTTGAAAAAAATATAGGGTGAAAAGGAAATACCAGAATATATCTAATAAAAATGTATTTTTGATAACATTTTGGTATCAGCAATTTAGATTCATATATGGATATGAATGTCATGATACAAAATGTATTCCTCACAGCTGCTCCTGTGTAGGCAATAGTTTTGAGAATCTTTATAATAATGCCTCTGGTATGCTACTGGTATAAAAGTCCACTCACTCTCCAACTTTCTCAAGTATACTTTCTCCATAGCCCTACCAGCAGCAGCTTAAAATCTATTTTGATAGAAAATCAGGCTCACGCATGACAGGCTGAAATTACTCAGTTCACAGTTTTTCATTAGAGGTAGTAAGAATTAATGATCCAGTTGCCAGATTTCATGCACTTAGGCCAACTAGAGTTAAAGTAAGGAGTACAAGATGTCCTTTATTTTACAGAACCACAGATGTACTGAGTGCTTCACAGCTCCAACAAGACCCTGCTTCCTTCTCCAGGGTCTTTGGGCAGGCACTGTTTCTTTCTTGGCTTTATTTTATCTTCATCTCCTTTCCATCTTTATAGCCGACCATTACAGACTGTCAGTCTTGCTGAGCACTTGGCAAACATGTAAGGCAAAGTTTACAACAGTTAAATATTTCTAAGAATCTTGCTACTAAAAGGTTGCTAGAAAGGAGCTCTTTCTTCTACCTTCCTTACTCTTTCCCCTCCCTTTTTCCCACTCTCTAAAAGCCACAGGATAAGTCTTTAAAGCTACTTTTGTTAGATAAAGTAGTTTGTGTCTCCTTAGAATGGGAAGGATTCTGTGTGTGGTGGCAGTGGTCAGAATAAGTCAGAAGAGGAGAAGTAAATGTAAACAGCTTTAAGTTGCCTTTCTATTTTCTTTTGGTAGTTTTAAATAACTCTAAATACTAATACACAGTCCATAAGCAGAAGAAAACTGATTCTTACCAATATTCTATTCTTTCAACAGAAATAAAATGCTAAATGAATTTCACTTGGTAATATACTTTTCAACCACTAGCTTTTTTTTTTTAAAAAAATCTCTTTTTCCCCTTTTCATTTCTCTCTTGTCAGTATGGTGCATAGAGAACATTTGACCTGAGGCTGAATCTATTTTCTCAATTTCTTGTGTGACTATTCTCTGGAGAAAGTATTATTAAAAGCATACCTCTACAAAATTGACTTTAACAGTAATTATTTTCTTTAAATATGAGAAGGATATTTTGATTTCCCAAATGCACATGAACTGAATTTTTGAACTGATTCTCTCCATGGCTGATTTTTTTCTTTTTTCTCAACAGAAACATTACATTGTCTCTCAGAGAACTCTAATGCTTGGTATGTGTCTCTCCATGGTATGTGTCTTGAATGAGATAAAACTGAAGATGTTAACCTCATTTTTCAACTCTGCTGTAACTCCTACACACTACTAACATTTGCACAGTGGGTGTGCTAAACGTGTCTTCTTGTAAACCCTGTTAAGCCACTCTTCAGAGAGAACAAAAACCTGGTTAAATTTTTTCACAGGGACCTGTGATGATGAACAAGACACTTTTACTTTTCTGGGCCTCAGTAACTTCTATGGTACAAAGTAAGAATGTTCACCTAAAAAATGCAAGGTCATGAGTTTGATTCCCGGTACCAAAAGTATAAAATAAAAAACCTTTCCAGCAATGTAAATTCTTTGATTCTGCTAGTCAATATTTAATCATTTAAAGTTAATATCAACTTTTACATCGTTGTAGTGCTACAAATGCATTAACTTTCTTTTTGTATTATATATAAATCTGAGCATTTGTTAATGAGAGACACGCTAAAGCTGACACTGGTTCAATTATAATATAAACAATGTGAAGACACTGGAAGAGGGGTAAGAAAATCTCACAAGGCAAAAGTGAAGACAGCTTTGAGTTTCTTCTCTCCTTTGTTATCACCTGCAAATCACAAGTGATCAAAAAGAATTCACAATTTAGATGGCCATTACGACAGCAGTTCATGCCAGTGGAACACAATACAGTTTTGTCAGGGTACACTAGTTTAGCTACAAATCTTGTGTTTCTTCTGACAGTTAAATAAACAGTGAGATAAGTTTGCTTTTCCAAAGGCTAAAGAAAAGGGAAAGTTGCCAATACAATTACAAAATAATGACAGTCCCTCCCCTTAGCAATAGCCGATTTGAGCTGTTCAGAGTACCCTGAGGCAACAGAAAAACATCTTCACAGCCCCTTCTCTAAGGGAGGAATGCTGCCATTATCTTTCTCTCAATGGAGAGCCACCTTACCTGCCACATTCCTGTGGATTGTTGAAACCAAAGGTCACTTCCCTCTTATCCTGAAATGATAGTAGGAACCAAAGTAGGCTGCTCAAGTAAAGTCTTGAGAAGATTCCACAACACTTCATTCCTGCCCAGAAACTGTGCAAGAGGAGGCCCAAGGCTAGGAAGGTAAATAAAACTATCAAATTTTTGGAACCTGGAGACACTTCCAACCACCCCTTCATCTTTGAAGTAAGAGATCCAGAAGGAGAAAGAAGTATTTGGGAAAGATACAAGAACTGTATGTTGCCAAGTTTTTATCCCAGTTTTACCAATCTTTTAAAAACTAACTTTACAGCTTTTAAAGGTGTGTGTGTGTGTGTGTGTGTGTGTGTGTGTGTGTGTGTGTCTGTGCAGGGAGAGAGAGAAATAAAGGAGAGAGAGAATAATATATTGGTGCTCCCATGTGTCAATCATTTGACTTCAACAATGAGCAATGTATAGTCACTCTGATTTATTATTTTGAAGTAAAACCCAGATATAGTATTATTTCACAGGTTTTAGAGAGATAACCTAACATTTTTTCTACTCTTTAGAAGTCAAGAAATCCAAATGTAAAAAGAAAAGTGAGAAATTTCAGTAAAATCATTACTGTGGTTAAGATAAATCATACAAATTTGTTGTAGCATAAGAGGACTTTTCTTTATAACCTCTGTTAATAGTGAAGAAATGTCTATTAAGTGTCCTTTAGATGCCAGGCTCCATCAAGCCATAAAGCCTATAAAAAGACCAGTGGCCCTGATATATGAACATACGGCTATTTTTCTAAGAATAGTCATCACAATGTAAATAATACACATTATTAGGGAAATAAATTTTTGTTGTCATAAAGATAAGATTATTTGTTACAGCTCAGAAACAATATGAGTTCAATATATTAGAATTCCCAAGCATAACTTCACAATCTGAGATCACTCTTTCCATCATTCTTTAATATTTAGTAAGGAGTGTGGCAGATTTTTTTTTAACCTTGTCAGAATAAAATGCCCCAGAAGAAAAGAGGGGTCCTTGCAATTTTAACAGAGCAACCCTTTCCCGGCTAGCCTGCCAGAAGAACAGATTTGCATGTGAGTATGTTTCTGGCAAGACTGCTGTAAAGTTAAACACAGGCCTTCTTATTCTATTTCAAACTGCCATTAAAAAAAAAAATCCCATACTTACAAGCTAGCAATGAGGCCTGAAAAACAAAAAGCAAAACAAACAACCCTGACAGCAAAGGTTCTCTTACTAAAAAAATGTACTTTACCTCCTTTTAACTCAAAACTCTTGTTTTCCCACTAGTTAGAGGTTTCTCCTGTCCTAATTTAATTATCAGAAATATTCATTTCTATGTGTAGTCTTCCAAATTTAGTTTAACCTGAAAAAAACTGTACCTCAGTTCTGAAAGGACTGTCTCCTCTTGATATTCCCACTGTTCTGAATAATTTCTTTTCCAGGAAAACAAATTTCCAGCTTTCAGTACCTTTGGTGCACACCCAAACTCTCTGCCTCCGGTAGACTAGAGCCTTGCAGCAGTGAAGCCCAGAGGCAGGATGATACAATAAACTCTCACTTGCTCTCACTTCCAGACTTGTATTAAATCTTTTCTGATGTTTCCTAAATCTGGGACAGTTTTACATTTTTAAAAAATTGCATGTGTGAAGGTGTACAACATGTTGTTTAATATACATAGTGAAGTGATTACTATAGTCAAACAGATTAACATATCCATTAACCTCACATTGCTTTTTTGTGTGTGACAAAATTATCTGAATTCTACTCTTTTAGCAAATTTCCAGTATATAATACATACACCATTACCTATAATCTTTATGAACCTTAGTTCTCTACATTTATTCTACAACTTTGCTCCCATTGATCTATCTTTTCTCATTTTCCCCATCCCTCTGCCCTAAATATTCATTCTATTTGCTAAGTATTTGGCCTTTTCTTCCTTTTTTAAAATTTAGATCCCACATATAAGTGAGATAATTTGGTGTTTTCTTTCTGTATCTGTCTTAGCATAGTTTCCTCTAGATTCATCCATATTGTCACAGATGGAACAATCTCTCTTTTTTAAGGCTGAACAATATTTCATTGTGTCTATGTACCACATTTTCTTTATCTATTCATCTGTTGATGGGCACTTAGGTCATTTCCATATCTTGGATAGTATAAATAATGTTTCAATGAACACGAGAATACAAATATATCTACGAGGTGATGATTTCATTTCCTTTGGGCATATGCCCAGAAGAGGGACTGCTGGGTCATATGGTAGTTCTATTTTTAATTTCTTTAGGAACCTTTATATTATTTTCCACAGTGATATACTCACCAATAGTATACAAAATTCCCCTTTCTCAACATCCTTGCCAACACTTGCTATCTCTTATCTTTTTTTGATAAAAGCCTGGACACAGTTTTATTTTATGACAGAATTTATTAACTACTAATATTCTACAGCTCACAACTATAAACATTTTTTGATGCTCATTCACTGAAGCAACATAGAAATTTAAAACTTGTTGGAGAAAGCTTAGTAAGCTTTTAACATTTTCAATATCCCTAAGTGTCTTCAACACAAACTGACTATTTGTAAAATAATACTTTATGGTCCTGAGTTAAATATTGTTAAAAGTGCTTATCATGACAAAGTTGGCTAAAGAGAACTCTAAGAGAAAACACTTCTAGAACTTTCCCTGAGCTGTTATTCTTCAAATTGAAAAATGTATAAATAAAAGCTTCATTGATTTTTTACTTATACCGTAAGAACTCTCTTTGAGGCCATTTTGGGAGTAATTACAGGGCTATTTTCCATTCTCATGGTCAATATTAGCATACTATGACATGCAATCCCATAGAAATACAAAGAAATGCAAAGGCCGCAAATAGAAAATCCTGAAAATCCAAAGCAGAGCAATCCTGAGAGAATATTCTAATGATAAAAAATGTCGGCTTCACAGACCCTTAGGAAATTTAAATCCAAAATGCCTAAGTTTATAAATGAGAAAATTGCAATCTATTATGCCAGTTGCCTGGGGTTGGGATGTGCGTGCGCGTGTGTTTATGCCAAACATGGACTGTACAGCAGGTAGCACTTTCACCCTCAACCCAAGTTGTTCACCGTGCAGCAGGGACAACGGCTTAATACACAGACACACAGAGAATGATGGGCACTTTGATAAACTCACAAAGTGAGCCTCAAAACCCAGAGAGCAAGAAAACTTTCTGGAGGTAAAGGCAACGTTGTCTTAAAGATGGGTCTTAAAGGTGAAGAGCGGAACAGGAAAGGAAGGGAGGGGGAGAAAAGAAACTGGTTTCCTAGGGCTTCCTTGCATTCATATGAGTCTATTGTCAAAATATTTTGATTTCGAGATCTGTTTTCGGTGTGTGTGTGTGTGTGTGTGTGTGTGTATTTCCTTGTTTGTGTGTTTTGTATGTATCTCTAGATCAGAACATGGTGCTAAAAGGAGAGAAAGCCAGTGGGAGGGAAATACAAACCAGCCACCTCAAACACGTCTTACACTGACCACAAGGGGGAGTAGGTAGAGCCGGCTGAATTCGGGCAATTCGCTCACAACACTAAACCACCACACTAAACCACCACCGGCAGGCAACTTAGTGTGGGGTTGGGGCAGAAGCTCCCTGTCCAGACAGTGCTGTTTATAAGCTGTTTATGTTCTCAATCTATGTTCTTTTCAACCAACATTTTAACATGTAGGCCATACAAAATATTCAGAAAAGAAGATAAAAGAATATGTAACTAACCAATTCATTAAT